>JAXGGA010013702.1:0-34391 GCA_038373865.1 Uloborus plumipes
GTGGGGGGACGAATTTAATCGGGAACCCAGCTTAATTATAGTCTTGCGGATAGTTTATGATAAAGCGATCCATTTTAAACTAAAATGACAGTAATAATAGGTATCAGATGATATGGCTTACTACTAAGTTACTCAGTAACTTAATCGGAAGATGTATTTAAAGATTGAATCGAATTATCAAGAGAATTCGAATCAGGTTTTTCAAAGTTGCTTTATTTTATAGTATTCGTCTAAGAATATTCAAAATGAGAAAACAATCTTTTTGATATCCCGAACTTCAATTTCTGTGTCTAACTTCACATGCATTTTTAGGTAAGATATGTTTTGGGAACTTATAATAGCACCTAATTGAATATTTTTGCTAAATATATCAAATAATAATTATGATAGCTCTAACTAATAACATCACTTCAACAGACACTTTTGTCGCATATTGTAATAGCACTCTCATACAGAAATAAATACGAAACATTTTTCCCCTTTCCTTTTTAAAATACTAACATAAATGAATCGATTATTTTAGAAGAGGCATAAGTCTTTTTTTTTTTCAAAATCGAGCTAAAAATTATTTTACAACATTTGTATGTCAAAAAATCGACTAGTGTAAAATGAAAGCTAATCCTTGTAGAATTCAGTACTTTACTAAGGGGCCACACATTTCGTTGCTGTGATAAGACGCAATGTGATTTATCGTAGAGCTAGACTTACTAAAAACAAGTAACTGCAGGTTAACCCCCTAGGTATGGAAAATAAATTATTATTTACCAACAAGTGGGGCTGGTTTTTGCTGTTACCGACAAAACTTGCATTCAATATGCACTTCCTCCCCCCCCCGTTCAACATTTCAAATGACGGGCCTAGGTAAAGGCAAGGCAAAAAAAAAATTGAAATGAAACTTGATAATTTATTATGGCTTTCATTAGTATCACTCTAAGATCTAACGAAATTGTACGGGTTCAGTGACGTATACGCTGGTCAAAATGAGAACCCCACTGCAGTGAGATATTTTAAAGAATTAACAATACTGATGAAACTTAACAAGAGACTTATTATTTTATTCTGCATGGAGGTTCGTTTCTCCTTTGAAATCGAGATTTATGGAAACTAAAACTAACAAACTCGTCAAACAGATCTAACAGTTTGTTATCAAGTACGATCCTATTTATTAAGAGTGAAGTTCCACCAGGATTCACCGTCAAATTTATTAAAATCTATAAAACCTACAATTGTCAAAAGTTGGGGCTCTTCATTCTTTAAAAAGACTTGTCTCTCGAATTTGGATTTTGGAAAATGATTCAATGGGATGAAAAAGTTTGTTTAGGCCGATCATTTAGGAAGGTCAGGAGGAGGGAAGAGGTGTCAATTACCCGTCCCTGACTTTGAGAAATCCATGCATTTCCATATAAGTGGGCGTGCTTTTTGTTGTTTTCCGATGAAATTTCATTGTGTTCACCCTTTGCCCCCCTCTCCTGGAAAAAGCGTGTAATGACGGGCCTGAGTTTGTTTTCAATGTTCAATATTAATGATAGTTAAATATTCGATTGAGCACCAACAGAGGTTTAACCCTTTCATGGGCCGTAGGAAAATCAGTTCCCAAACGAGAAATAAAGATCTGTGAAAGGGTTAAGTCTAGCTATTTTATTAGCCGTTTTCAAGAGAATACTTTTGTGCTTACAAAGTAGCACTGGTCAGCCAAACTACCTTTAATAGCATTAATTACATAGGGAAAGTTTTTATATAGTAGTAACTGACATCAAGAAAGTCAGTCAGTGTAATGTTGACCATAATCATAAGAAGATGTACATCAAACTTAGCTACTTGACAAGAGAAGAATAGAAAAATCATATTTCTATTTAAAAGATATTTGATGCATATGATTAGTTTTATACGCAGGTAAAAATTTTAATTTTTCTCAATTTGTTGGCTTCTATCTTATATTATTTTTCTTCTCACCAAACTTTATTATTTTACAAAAACAAGACGAGATATAAAAGAAAATAAAAGCGGTATTGTCTTTAGATAATGATTTTATGAATAAAACCCTTATTATCTATTATTATTCATTATTTAGATGTTTTTCGATCAGCATTAATAAATTTAAACTAATCTATTTTACTCAATTTTTGTCACACTAAACTAGCGTTTTAGGCTATTGATTACAGAAAGTCCAAATAAAAAATATATAAGTAATTTCAGGAGCAAAATAAAACATAACTCACGGTGAAATTACGATTCTACTTATGTCTAGATTCGTTTTCAAAATTCTTGAAGAAATTAGTTTTTTTATGAATGAAATAAACTTTTCATTTATTCCACAGGAAAATTTTCTAGTGAGACTTAAGCCTTTTTTAAAGTAATAGATTTAAATGACGTAGGATAAAGTCCATACAATTTTATTAATAGAGACTAAATTAGATTTAACTTTTTTTTTCCTTTTTTTTTTTTCATTCTATTTCTTTTCGTACAAATTTTAAACCTGACGAGAAAAGACAAAAAAAAAAAAAAACTATGACTTCTAAGGAGAATATTTCCAGAAAAATAAATAAATAAAACGTCATAAAATTTCGCTTGGATGCGGAAGTGATTTTTTGGAAGAGTTATTTATATAAATATTGGTTGTGCGTGAGTTTTGGAATCACGTCATAAAACAATATCATTGATGGTTGCATGAGACGATCCAACAATCTGTTGAAAAGGTTTTTTATGAAAATCTATCATTTTGGCTTATTTCCAGGAAAGCCTTGCTGGCTTCAGTTATAGTATAGAAGTATTTTGAGATGTATTATTCTAAGAAACAAAAACATTTCTCTGAGTTTTATATGAAGTGCGAGAGGCGTTTTGAAAGGATCCCCTAGGTCTTTTTTATGTGCATTAAATTACTTCACATATCGAAACGTATGATTAATCAAGAAAAGACCTAATTTTGAAATGTCCTAATGTATTTTGCTGATTTAAAATCTTAATCGCCGTTTTCTCAATCAAAAGCTCACATTTCGCATTCAGATATTTGCTTTTTATTATCAGGATTTTTAGCTTTAATCTTTAATGACAATATACTCAAATAAAAAGAACTTATATACAACAAGATTAAAGTCTAAACTTTCTGAAAAGTTATATTTTAAAGATGATGATTTGTACATTTTGTGTTGCACAAATCATTGTCTTTTAAGTACAGAAATTCTTTTTGGAAGTTGAACACTGCAGATTATGATACATATTGTTTTCTTTTACTCTAATACAGTCGAGCCCGCTTATTAGAATATCGCTTAAAGGGATATCCGGTTTAATGTAATACATTTCAATGTACCAAATCATTGAAATGCATTATTTCTATCCCGGATAATGGAACATCCCGCTTGTTAGACTATTTTTTACTAGGAAAAATGGCTATTCCATTAATCGGGTTCGAGTGTATGTTGTTTTCTTGTGCCAGTTCTGTACCTCAGAACCAGACTAACGTAAGTCCATTTTCGTCATTTTTCAGTAGAGGGGAAAAACAATGCATTCGACAATCGTTTTTCCCCTCTACCGAAAAATGACGAAAATGGACTTACGTTAGTCTGGTTCTGAGGTACAGAGTTAAGCTGCCAATTTGGGTTGCTCTGCTTCACTTTTCCGAATGTACCATATTTTGGTGTGAAGTCCGACTTTCACAGTATGCACATGCGATAATAAGAACCCGTTTATAGGCAACCATTCATAGCAGAGCAAGGCATTCGCGCAATAAATTGACGAGGACAGGAGATAGAAAGTATATCAATGCCCGAGCCGGAAGTCGAACCCAGAACCTCCCCATTCACTGCCAGACTTTTCTTACCACTAGACTAGGTGGTCTCCCAGGTAGCACAAATAACCTTTAAACGTTTTCAAGCGGTTGTCACAACGTTAATAACCATTTTACAACGTTAAAAAAAACAAAGTGCGCTACTTGGGTAGTCACACCTATGCAAAATAGATTGATCAGTTAAAGTTAAAAGAAAATTGATTTAAAATACAACTTCGAAATTAGTTGTTGAAAAGTTATTTTCAGGAAGTAGAAGCAAGTTAAATTAAATGTTTAAAAAAAACTGACTTTTAACTAACGACAAAATGCCAAACGAATTTTCTAAAAGCGTATATCTAAGAAGCTTTTACATACCAAAAACGGAACCATACTTCTCAACTTTCTCAAAAAGCATTTCCTTAAAAATTCTGATTAAAATAAAAAAAAAATAGTAGCAAGAAGAGGAAAGCCAAAGCAATGTCCAGGAAAAACTCCAAAAACTCAGTTGAAAACGAAGAGAAGACACAAAAATTGCTTCCCATTCTCAGCCAGCTGATTACTTACTAATTCTTCGCAGCTCCTGTCACAGTGTCGCCGCGGACCCTAACGATAATCCAGCTATCTTGGCACCCACTATTACTGTCAGTTCAGTCCAAAATGAATAGCTTTATCATAGGCACTCTCAAAGACCATAATTAAACTGCATTCTCGATTAAATTCGTCCCCCTACCGCGCTGTTTCGACCCAATTATCGCCTTGTGTATGATTACCCCCGAGCAGGGGACCTCTGGCCAATCGATTCCGTTTGCTTCCAAGAGTAATTAAGAGTCGGAAGTGTTACTTTGAGGTTTGTGCGCTAAAAAGGACTTTTCTTTTGTGTTGATCGAGAGGAGGGAAGGATTATGTCTTGGGACGGAAGGGAATGTTTGCATTAGAAGAGCTTTTTTTTTTTTTTTTTTGAGATGCAGAGAAAGCTACCGGATATCTGTACCTTAGTAGAATGTGTTACTTTTGTACATCATTGTATGAACTCAAATTTGTGCTTAAGTTTAAAATTTATGTGTTAAAATTTCAAAACGGAATGACACTGAAGGTTGAGTTAGTGAAATCCGCACCAGGAGAAAATTTCTTTAAACTAGTAAGGTAAATAATGAGTTGATAGTATTATGTTGAGGTTTGTTCACTAAAAAGGACTTTTGTGTTGATCAAGAGGAGGGAAGGATTTTGTATTGGGACGGAATTGAATGTTTGCATTAGAAGAGCTTTTTATTTATTTATTTATTTTTCAAATGCAGGGAAAGCCACTGGATATCTTTGTAGAGTAATTCTTACCTTAGTAGAATGCGTTACTTTTGTACATAGTTGTATGAGCTGAAATTTACTTAATTTAAAATTTCAAAACAGATCAACATTTAAGGTTGAGTTACTCAAATTTGCACCATTACAAAAAATACTTTAAACTGTTAGGGTAAATAAAGAGTTGAAAGTATTACTTTGAGGTTTGTTCTTTTAAAAAGACTTTAGTGTTGATCGAGAGGAGGGAAGGATTATGTCTTAGGACGGAATTAAATGTTTGCATTAGAAGAGCTTTTTATTTATTTATTATTTTTTCCTCAGATGCAGGGAAATCCATTGGATATCTTTGTAGAGTTATTCTTACCTTAGTAGAATGCGTTACTTTTGTTCATAGTTGTATGAGCTGATATTTGATTAAGTTTAAAATTTGCTTGTTAAAATTTCAAAACAGATCGACATTTAAGGTTGAGTTAGTCTACAGGAAATTCAGTCCAAACATTGTAAAGTAAATTTGTGGCATAAATTTTATACTTTTAAAGTTCTTACTATTTCAAAGATTGAAAAGCAAAAGCTAATCAAGTTTATTAATCACTGCTGACTTATTTCAAACAAACACTCATGAAACCTGCAAAGCTGAATCTAAAAAATCTATATGCTGCTCCTGCCCTCTGAAGATTAAGCAGCACATTACCCATGTTGATGTTTTACATGTTCGTTTTACATTTCAAGTAGTTTTAAATGTTTTTCCTGATGTTTCTCATTGTTGTTCTATTTCTTTCTGTTACTCCAATTTATGCACAGTTACTCTTCATGAGCTATTATTTTCTCTTTTTAGCCTACTTTCCCGTTAAAAATAAAAGAAAGATGAAAAAAGTATTAAAAGTAGCTTAATGCATCTAAAAATATCGCCAAGTCCAAAAAATATCGCCAAGTTAAAAAAAATCTCGCCAAGTCCGAAAAATATCGCCAAGTTAAAAAAATAAAAAGGTAAAATGAATATCGAAAAATTAAAAATTTGAAAGTAGGGTATTGAGATGGGGAATTTGTGCGTCGGTCGGTCTGTCGGTCTGTCGGTCGGTCTGTCTGTCCCCCCTAATAACTTTTGAATGAACATTCCGATTTTGACAAACTTTTTTTTGTCGGAAAGATCTCGGCGAGTACAGCTCATTCCTATATTTGATTTTTCGATTTGAACAATTTTTGGTTCAACTTTGAACCGTTCAAACAACCTGTCCCTTTTGAGTGAACAGTCCGATTTGAACAAACTTTTTTTTGTTCGAAAGATCTTATCAAGGATACTTCATTCCCGTATTTACATTTCCGTTCAGTTTTTCGTTCAATATTGAACCGCTCAAGCAAGCTGTCACCCCTAAAAACTTTTGCGTGAACAGTCCGATTTAAATAAACTTTTTTTTTGTTGTTCCAAGGATCTCATCAAGGATACTTCATTACCGTATTTAAATTTTCAATTTGAACATTTTTTCGTTCAACATTGAACCGTTCAAGCAACCTTTCCCACCTAATAACTTTCGAGTGAACTTTCCGAATGGAATAAACTTTTTTTCGTTTGAAAGATCTCGGAGAGGCTCATTCCCATACTTCGCTTTTTGATTTGTACCATTTTTCGTTCAATATTGAACCGTTCAGAAAAAAAAAATTAACATTAGCGCCTACGGGAATTTAAGTTGAATGTTAATCCTGAACTTAAAGTCGGATTTCCTTCAAACTAACTTTGTAAGAAAATGGTTTTGATAAATAATGTTTGTAAAGTACTTTTCTGAATAATCTTCTGTGAGGACTCTGATTCCGACTCTGACTCCGCAAACATGGCGGAAATGCAAGCTCAGAAAAAAATGACTGACTGTGCAGACGATTTTTTTGTTTATTTATTTATTTGTTTTATTTTATTTATTATTATAATTTTTTTGGCAGACGATTTTTTTTGTAACGAAATTGTTTCATTCACGAGGGCATTTTATTCTTTTTTTAACAACTAGCAACGGATTAAAAGTGAAATTCGAGACATTTTATTTTCGAACGAGTTTTTTTCTTTTTTTTTTCTTTGCTTGATAAAATGTGTTTTGATGCTCTTTGTACTTTCATTTATTTATTTATTTATTTATTTTTTGAAAACGATTCAGGATTTTTTCTACGGAAGAACTGTAACAGTTACATTCTTTAAAAGCTGCGACAAAACTTTATTTATTCGTTTATTTACTTTTTACGTGTCTCTTTCATCTGATGAGAGGGGTATATTTTGCTTTTAGAAATCAGCTTTAAGTGCTAAAAAGGTATGTTTGACATAATTTTCAGTCTCAGATAATCAAGAGAATAATTATCAGATGCTAGAATGACGATGTCGATGTACGGGAAAGTAGGCTCGTTTAGCTCTTGACAGAACTTCTTGTTGATACTCATATTTGCAATTGATTTTTAGCTGCAATAAATGCGCTAGTTAATTTGCAGAACTTAAACTGTTAATCTTGATTATATATATATATATATATATATATATATATATATATATATATATATATATATATATATATATATAATATATATATATATATATATATATATATATATATATATATATTAAACAATAAATCTGCCTGATTGTTTTCCTTCAGTTATTTTCTAAATTCTATTCTTCTTCTCTTTATATTCCAAAAGCGAAATAAATATCTACGTAATTATTTAAAGGAAAAGTAGACCTTTAGTCAATGATTTAAAGCGAATACCTACCTACAATATTTATTTACATGCAAATGCTTCAAAAATACCGAAATAAGTTTCCAAAAGTCAAGCTATAATTCTTTTTACAATTTGTCTTTCCACTGTCAGCTATTATATAGATAAACCGCTTTAAACGTACCTTTTTATGCTGTTATATTCTAAAAAAATGAATTCGTATTGGGAAATCAGATTTTGAAAAACTGAAGTCGCATACAATAGATACGAATAGTTTCTAGGCATACTGTTTTATTTTAAGCTCCGTAGATTACTTTAAGAAAAGATTTTAAAATACTCATCCCCAACGTTCTTGTAATTTACTTCCTTTTTTTTTTCTTTTTTTCAACAGGTATATAGTTTTTTTCCTTAGCGAGTTCAAAAAGTTCGTAGCTGAAAAAATCCCCACGTTTGAAAGAGCGTTGAGATTCCATTAAAAATATATATAAAAAAAGTTTAATTCCTTCAACAGAATGAATTTAAAAATAATTTACACTTGAAGAGATGCAGCGGAGATTTAAAGAAATATTTTTCGCGACAAATGAAAACGATGGATGTAAAATAGGATGAACTTCGGATTAAATTATGATTTGATATTTTGTAAAGGGATTGCATCGAACGAGGAAGAGAGATTTTCTTCGGAACTTCTTGAAAATAAAATTTGAAATTCCACTGTCAGACGCTTCATTTGATCTCGGAAAACCTTTGAGTTTCTAATAATGAAATTTATGCATGTTGAACATGAAGAAGCATACTGCGAAGCTTTAATAATTTGTGATTTTTTTTTATTTATTTATAACGGCACAAAGCATGTTTAGCACAAAGTTCTGACCAAAGTTTTGAGAAATGTCTTTTGAAAAATTTTAGGGAAAATATATTTAAAGGTGTTAAAATATTTGTTATTTCCTGCTTTTTGCGTAATTTTCTAGAGAAATAACACATGCGTATGATATGACGTAACCATGCCTAATAAGGTAAGTCAACAAATTTATTTTCTAAAATTTCAAACTGCACAGGATTAATAAAAATTCCATGTAGGATTGCAACACTAATAAATTTTACTGTTTAAAAGTGAGCAACTTATGAAAAAATAATCTGCCCTGGGCGTTGATGTAGCTTACATCGTACATGCTTCTCGTTCAAACTTTTTTTTTTTCAATTATGCATCTTTCTCTTTCAGGATGAAAACGATAACGGGTCAAATTTCAAAGCATCATCACTCACCTCAAAAAATCTTCTTACATTTCATTGTACTTTATTCCACGTTGTAGTAAAGAATAAGGGCATATTTGATACTTTCTTCAAAAACTCAATTTATATCCACATTGCAGCTATTTAAAGTTTGCCATCATCAATGCACCTTGAATCAGTTACAATATCCTTACAAAGAAAAGGTGTTGCTTTCTTTATTTATTATTATTATTATTATTATTTGCGTTTGTGTGTTTTTTCAAGTTTAATTGATTTATTGTTTCTTGTGTGTAGTCATTTCCAAACGTTTGTGCAATTTTACCTGTTTGTTTCTGCATTTGTGCTCTTCCTTCGTCTGGAATCCCCCTCCCCCCCCCAGCTTCTTTACTTACTTTAGGTTATTGGTGTAGGTGGCAGTGTGCTTATAACAGAAGATTTTATATGCTTGAAAAGAGAACATTAACTTGAGTCGCTTTGTTGCAAAATCAAAAAAAAAAAAAAAAACGTCCTCACTTGTTGTTGAGATCTTAGATGCTGTTAATTCAACTTCATTATTTGAAATCAGCTCTGTAGAGTGGTTTTTTAGGATTGGTATGGTGAAACTTTTTTTTTCTTTGACGAAAACCAGCCACTTTTGCCTTACTCCACACATCATTTTCTGGAGAAAATTCTTCGAAAACTGTGCTATTACTTTTTGCTTTTTGATTTAATTATTTTACACTAGTTTATGCAGTTGTTATACAGGAAAGGAATGACAAGCAATATATTACTTGCTTTAATTTAAAAAGCAAAATAAGTAATTATCTATATAATATATTCCGAACGTAAGCCTAACCTAATGCGTAAACATGACCTATTTTTCAATGCGCATGTTTTTTTTCTTTTTTTAATCCTAAAAAATATATATATAGTTTGCTGTTTTTACTTCAAAATTTAAGAAAATTGTTCATGAAAATGGGGTTTATCTAGTATTTTAAGAAGGTAGTGTGCATTTCCCTTTGATTTTCTTTCAATTAAAATTTTTTATGATAAGCACAGAGAAACTATTAAGTAAAACAATAAATCGCTAATATCTGTAATTTTATGTGCAAGAAAAAGTTAGAGCTAATTTTGAATTCAAAATGACGCTTGGAGGCAATGATGTACAAAACTAAGGTCTAAAATAAATCTATTTAATTTGTGCGTTTTTTAAAGTTATTATTATTTTTTTAAACTGACATATTTTGCTTAATGACTCATTTTGACCCACCTGACCCTAACAAAGAAAAGAAAAGGATTTGTTAAATGAAGAAAAAAGGTTATTATAAGGACTATTCGTTTAGTAAGCATTAGTCAATCATTATTTTCTAAAATTAGCCAATAATACTTTTTGAGCACTTACCTTTTTGAATTTCATTTGTTTTTTAATAGTGAATACGCTGCAGTATTTTTAGAACGTTGTTAATTTTTCAGCAAGATCTACATTTATTAATTGATCTCTGTGCGAATGACTTACTTTTTGTCATAGGGTCAGGTGGGGTAAAATGGGTCCGGCTCTTAAAAAAATTCCTTAAAATTTGTGCAAATAATATTTCCTTTCTGCGATGCGATTTTTATGTATTATGGATACCAAGCAATATTTTGTATGCAAAATAAGATGCACTTTAAAACCCTTTGAGCGACCGCGAAATAGAATTCCGCTTTTATATATTTTACTGGGTGAATTTAAACTCCAGAATTTTGGAAAAAATTCCCAATGAAACTAGGAACTTCATTATTAAACTCAAGTTAATTTCAAAAAATTAAATTAATTACTTAGATGCAGAAAAAAATTATTAAGGGGTCCTAAAGTAGAACCCATGGCGCTTAAAGGGTTAAAGTTAGATACTAGCGATTAAGTGTTTTTCTTAACAAACACTTGACTGTGATCATTATAAACAATTTTGATTTAAAGAAAGTGAAAAGCAATACACATTAAGTTTTTAACCTACTACTTAGAGCACATTTTCAGGAATAAATTCCTAAAACTTTGAAGTCAAAACAGCAAAAATGAAATTTTCAGGGATATTAAAACATGCGTGGGGTAAAATGGGTCATTATTCGCATTCGATTAGGCTTAGCATATGCTAAAGAGCTAATATTTTTTGCTTACTAACTCAGGTTTTGTTGTCATGTATGTATGTACTAATTTAAAACAAGCAATATATTGCTTTATCATTATTTTGATACACAAATAAATAAACTTATAGCGCAAAATAATTAAATTAAATCAAAAGGCCAATATTAAAAGCACAGCTTTTGCTCGATGAACTTCCTCCAGAAAAAGTTAAGCAAAAGTGACTTATTTTCGCCAAAGAAAGCAACCAAATCATAGAAAAACATTCTACAGAACTGAATTCAAATAATGCAGTTGAAGGAACGGCACCAACATCTAAGATCTCAACGACAGGTGAGGCTGTTTCTTCGATATTGTAACAAGGCGAGTCAAGCATATGTTTTATTTTTATGCATATTTAAACTTTTATTATAAGCCCACTCTCTCCTATACACCAATAACCAAAAGTAGGGAAAAATCAGTAAAATATAACAGAGGAGAAAATTACACACATGCAGAAAGAAACTTGAAAAAATTATAACTCGACAATATTGAAAAGATTGCATACTGAAAGAAACTAGAGATAAAAAATCAATTAAACTGACACAGACACAAAACTAAATAAATAATAAACAAATCTTTTCTGTAAAAGAAATTTATAACTCAATCAAAGTGCATTGATAGCAACCTTTAACAGTTGGAAAATGGGAATAAGTTAAGTTTTTTGAGGAAAATGTCAAAAAAGTATATTCTTATGCCATCATTATTCATCACAATGTAGAATATTGTGCAATGAAATTTTGAAATACAGTAAAAGTTTTTTTGTTTCCAGAGAGAGAGATGATATTTGGAATTTATTTAAATGTAAACAGTGCTAGGACATTTCTGGTCCTGAAATAAGGCAAAAGGACAATATTTTTTTCCAGAAATGCTTATTTACTAATTGCTTTCTTATTAATGAACAAAAGTACAGAAATACTATTCAATAAATCGTGAAATTTAATCCTTTAAAGCCCCGACTCATTTTACCCTACTAGTGATCCGTTTTACCCCCACGCTATGGGGTAAAATGGATTATTGACAACTCATTTTCTAACTTATTTATCGGTATGAATATTTTGTTTTTTCCTAGATGTTTCACTTCAAATGACGCAAGAAAGAGTCATTTGCATATCCTTAGCAGTTTATTCACTGGCTGAATAATTATATTTTTGCTGTCAAAGCCTGATTTGTTTTTGACCCGTTTTACCCCACCTGACCCTACATAAGAGTTTGTAGTAACGAATACCATTTTGTGAGGTTAAATATGCTTGTAATATAAAAGTAGTTTACACAAGAAAAAAACACTAGTGCAATTTAAATAGTTTTCTGTAATTCAGTTTTTTTAGTCAAAATTCATGTTCTCACTAGATTATAAGTAATTTCGTCTTACTAAATTGTGTGTTACAACAGAAAAAAAAAATAAAATAGAGATTGAGTTTCTCAAATCTTGAAGCTGAAAAAGGTTTCAAGAATTAAATGAGTTTGTTATCACACATATTATATAGAGTTATTTTACGAAGCGATTAAGAGATATATAAACGCCTGTCATTCAAAACGAAAAAAAAAGAAAAAGAAAAAAAAATAGATGTATTTTTTAGAAATGGGTGGCACTGTGTGTGTGCTGTCAGAGCTCGCCATATTTCTTATAACGAAGTTGGTAGTGCTGTACTGATTTATCACAAAAAGTTTCAGATCTGTGGGAAAACTGTCAGCTGCCACAGCCTTCTCTAATCTATGACTAAGGCTCCCACCATAGTCGAATTTGTAATAGAATTTCGATGAAGGGATGGCGTAATCTAATCAATATCGGCGTTCCTGCCCCGGAAAACAATGGCGAATACATATATTGGTAAAGATCGGAAGAACTTTATATAGCTCCGAGAAAAAATGCTTTAAAAGTGAGGAAACAAAAATGCTTGATTTTCCGATACTGGTTGAAAAGGAGTAGTGGAAAGCGATTTTTATAATTTTAGCTTTTATGGAGTGTTACGTTTTTCCATGCAGGGTTTTTTTGTTTTAGATTGTAAAATATGAAGCTTTTAGATGGATCAAGTGAAATGTATTTTTTATATTTATAGATACAGCTATATACATAAGTACATATATGAGAGGAGGGTTACGTGGGACACCATTTACATTTCTACGAATAATTTAACCAGTTTTTAATTAGAAAAAAAAACATATCACCATGAGCCGCTACTATAACTATCTAATGAAATGACATGGCCAAAAAAAAAGTACTATGTATTGCGTGTTGTCAAGGGAAACTATTTAATAGAAATTGGTAAACGTAGGTTAATATGAAATAGTTCGGTAATATGGAATAGTACAGTAATATGGTATAGGGAATTCAAACCAAAGAAAAAACTTTCAACATTTGGTTTGTTTCGGTGTTATGAAAAGTTTCCGTTTCTTTCTATTTTATATTATCTCAAAGCTGATTTAATAAAGGCATTGACTGCCTTTATTGCTCGCTTAATGGAATAGCCATTTTGCCAAAAAAAAAAAAAATCACAAAATCTAATAAGCGGGATATTCCATTATCCGGGATCCGGTTTGGTTTATTGAAAATGGATTATATTAAGCAGAATATTCTTAAGTATTCTAATGGCGATATTCTTATGATCGGCGTCGACTGTATGATGTTTCTATGGAAAATAGGTTATTATGGAAGATCCAGTTTACCTGCCTTTATTCGACTTCTATTTTTTTGAAAATAGTGGCGCACGGGTAGAAAAAAAATGATAGCTTGTCAGGGATAACTACATTTGAAAGAACATGGTCATATTTCAATACTGCAATATTCCAATATCTTGCACAACAGCAGTACATAATTGTAAGACATGATTTTTTGGTATTGTTTTTCTTATTTTATAACATCGTGATGAAAATTATAAGTTATTTATCATAACAATAACTGGGATACTTTTATTTGTCATACTTGTTTTTGCATTCTCTTTTGATTTTTCCTTTACTACCTTAAGTATAAAATGCATACTGTCCGAGCAAAAGCTAAAAGTTTACAAATAGCTTTGTGCTATTGATGTAGAGAAGTTACAATGTTAAGGAGGCACAAATAAGCAGGGATACTGCAGCCACGTGTTTCTGCGTTACAAGGAACGCCTTTTTCAATGCAAAAAAAATTTGAGCTTTGTAATTTTCTCTACAAAAGCTAAAAGGTTTTTGTAACTAATTATTTGTTTTCAATTTGTTTTGATATTGTTTTGTTGGAATATTAATAATATGTAGTTATTGCTACTTTTACCCTAACGATTTTATAGTGACGTTTTTGTCAAATAAAAGATCCCACAAAGTCATAAAAATTTATGTAGACACACCTTTTCGTTTAAGTTATATCAAGAATCAATATCAACTATTAATTATTATAGCACTCTGAATCAAAATCAAAGGTCATGCCTGCGTAAAATTGTGACTGCTGAGAAACTGTAGAAGGGGTGTGTTAGAATTTAATGGAGGGTTTGGATTAATTATGGTTTGCTGAAGCATTTCGGATAAAGCTATTTATCTCGCCACTAACCTGACACTTATTGCTGAGAGCGGTACCTTTTGAAGCAGAGATCATACTCGTTGTTTGCTGAAGTATATCTGTAAAATGTATCTCATATCATGATATCATCGCAACTTATGAGAGTTCTGAAACATTGTGCATCACGATAGTTCTTGCACGCCTTTAATGCATAAAATTTAAAAATGTATTGTTTAGGATCCAATCAGATCTAATGTAATTTATACTTTATTAAACTATTATAACTATTTTTTTTCAGAATGGGTTATATTAAGAATTTCTGGCTATAAAACCAATATAGTGGAACTCCGGTAAGTCGCCATGTGGATAACTCGACACAACTTCGATAAGTCGACATTAATTTTTCCAATGGCGGTCCAATGTTAACTTCAATGGGTGCAAATCTCTCCAACTTGACACATATTTGAATTAACTTCTGTAAGTCGACATCCAATTGCTATTTCAGTTCACTTTCTTATACCGATATTCTTTTACATTAACTTTTTCTGAGAGTTCTGCTGGGTCAGTCATTTCGTTTTTTTTTTTTTCGAAAAAACTCTTTTTTGAGAATTTCCACTGGTACCCAGAGGAAAAAATCACCACACTTTGTGCTGCTGGTGCAGTCCCAGGACTAGGAAGGAATTTTAGAATTGTACTCAAGAACAGTCCAGAAGAGAAACAAAGCAGCACGGCACATGTTTTCAAGCAAGTGCGCGCATATTTCTTTGATATCTCTTTTCAAAATCTATGAATTTATTCCTTATAATGTGTTCAAAATTGTTCTATTTATTTTGCTAGGTTCTTTTCAAACAAATAAAAAAAAACAAAAATAAAGAAGAAAGAAAGAAAGGAAAATACATTGACTGGAATTATTTTTTGTAACATTGATGGTAAGGACTTGTAACTAAGCAATACAGAAAACACTACAATAGTTGAAATTATTGAACCTCCTTAAGTTGACACCCGCTTAATTCAACATGTGTTCGTGGTTCCTTGGAGGTATCGAGTTAATAAGGTTCCACTGTATTCCTAATTTGAAAATAAAATATATTTTTTCCAGAACCATAATGTTTATTGAAGGGTTAAATCTAAGATTAGAACAGCTGTATTGATGCCGAAATGAAACAGTATTTCTTGCTTGTCTAATAAATTTAGAAGAATCAAGGCAGAATCTAAAGTTGCTATATTTGTCAAACGAACTATAAATGCCTTTTTACATCTTAAATGTAGCTGTCCAACTTCTCCCGGCTCTCCTGTACTATTAAACGTTCTTTTAAGTTTTTTAACATACATTTTTTGAATTAGGTGAAACTGTGATGTCAATGACTTCAGCATTCGCAATCGTTCTTAAATGTCCAACCATCTAACATGACGAATTGCAGGTGATTTTGTCATCATTATTCTTCTTTGGCAGTTTTTCATAACAATAACAATACACATATGGCAAATATATCACTTTGAAGTAGCGTTTGATTTTTCTAAAAATGTCTCTTGACCACATATTTTTCCAAAGTAGGATAGAACATTCTCCGTACTTTGACAAAATGCAGGAAGTGTTATCTTGAAGACAATATCAAAACTAGTTACATGATGGCATATTGTATTCTACGTCAGCTAATTTTATTAAGAGGTGCCTCATACTACAAGTTTCTGAAGAAACTTATATATATTTAAATCAATAATATATATAATATTTTCCAAAATGTAACACCGATTATTTTTCTTTTACTTCTTTTTCTTCCTATTTATATTACTTATTATTATTAATATCATTATTATTTATTGCCAATATTTATTATTTCTCTTATTTTTATTTTTTTCTGCAGAAAAAATCCAAATGAAGCACTAGTCATGATCACCCCCCCCTAAAAAAAAACAAAAACAAAATCATATGTTCACACAGCTTAGATGACTAATACTATGCTAAATTGTGGTTTATATTTTGAAAGAAGTTCTGCTAATAATTCAAAGAAGATAAAATAAAAAGTAACACAAAAATATTTCTTTACGATATGAGAAACTGGTTAAAATTAACTACGCAATATCATTCAGTTAAATTTATATACATCTATATATTTAAACAAAAAAACAGTCTCTTAGAGAAGTGATATATTACGCAACTTAACAAACCGTGGGAAAAGCAACATATGTATATGTGTCTTCTAACTTAGATTCACCTGCATCAAAGGGGATAGCAATTGATGATATTTCAGTCAGATATTTTTTCTTCTATTATAAAGTTGTTTGAATGTAAAATACGCAAACAAAAATGTAAAGTACTTTGGTTAAAAAACATGCATTTATTAACATTGCTTGACCATGCTACTAAGTAAAAAATATAATGAAAGATTTGTTGTTGTGGAAGGAAAAAAAAATAGACAGTTTGATGGAAAGCAACTTTCAGCCTTTAGTCAGATTCGTTTATCAACTGCATTGACATGTTCATTATTCTGAAAATTGACTTTTGTTTTTTGGTTGGATAAAATGCTTAAGAAATGATGAAAGTTAATGGATTGTTGTACTTATTTTTGTCACATGTGGTCATTTGTCATTAGGGCAGAAATGCATGGGAATAGGTATGAAATGCAATATTTTACGTTGTGTGTTCTTTGCTTGTGATGCAGTTCCATTTACGCGTTAAACCTTTTAAGCTGAACAGTTTATCATCTTAGGTGAGAAGCTGTGATTGATTTTAATAGACTGATTCAACGTTTTAAAAAATAGAATTTTTTTTTACAGAAAACTTTGTGCCACCTCAAAGTAGTTTTTTATGCTTTAAAAAGGAACACTACTCTGAGAAGAAAGGGTACAAAATTTAGTAATTTTTGTATTAGTTTGGGTTGGGAAACTAAACTAAAAAAATTGCTTTTTTCCTTTTTTTTTCCTAAGATGAGTGGCTTTTTAATTCTGGTTATTTGTAAATTCCTTACTGAAATACTCTTATTTTAATTTTTAACTTCATTAGTTGTTTTTACTGCAATTTTGCTTCTGTAATCCACTGTTTTTCAATATTTTCTTTGGCTTTAATGACATATAAAAGAGTCTTCAGCACAATGAACAAGCCGTTTTGTTGCGATTTATTACATATTTCTCTAAAAATGCGTGTTTTAGGCACCCTGTCTTTTCTTATTAAGTTCTCTAAATAATTTCATACATCGGAAAAATATACATAAAACAAGAAGAAATCAAAAAACGATACTGTAAAAAAGATTTTTTAAATATAAGTTTTAGGCTATATGAGGCGGACTTAATCTGTGTTAGTTTTATTTATAAGTTTATTTGCTCGTTCATACCTCCTTCCATCCGTTTCTCTCAATAACTTTTAGAAGAATGTTAAGAATTCACATATATTTTCTGTACATAAGATGTGTCTTATTCTTCTTCTTCTATTTTCTTTAACATATTAAAAATTTAACATTAGTGTATCCGAGATTATCTTAAACGCACGTACATATACAGGGGAATACTTAAATTTGAAAAAGTTTAAGTTATTTAATGGTATTCGTATTCGGTTCGAAAATTTCAGCAGTAGTTGTATGGGAAAAGTTTACTTGATTCCTTTTAAAACACGAAGAACATACGAAATCGATTTTTAGCAGCAAAATATGAAGAAAATTGCTAAGGTTCCGAGAATATTTTTTGTTATATGTTTCAATAAATGCAGAAAAGACAAAGTATAGAATTTAAAACACATTTATTTAGGTTTAAAAGAACTAGTTCAAATTACTTCAGTTAAAAATGCTTTATTTACACAATAGAGTTATATATATAGATATATATATATACATAATTTCAGTTTTTCTGTAAAATTATATGGATGTTAATGAGCTTTTTCATTTTCGAATATATCTCTGCTCGAGATTGGGGCTCAGCACTTTAAGAGACACCAACTCGGGTATTAGCCGTCCCACCCTGGAATACGGGCTGTGTACCCAATCTACTGCTGTGCTTCGGCCACTAATCTTGAGAAATGAGAGAGAGAGGGAGTGTATCTTAGTGCCTCTCGCATTAAACCCGTTACCTCCCAGTGGTCCATTTATAGATCCCCTCTTTTCAGACTCCTCACTGAAAAATGTGGCTTTTTTTATTTATTATTCTTCTTGGCTGGTTTGCTATGGAACCAACGTCCAATAGGAAACCAGCTAAAAAGAATAAGAAATGATAATAAGGTATAGTTTTTAGTGAGGAGTCTGAAAAGGGGTGATCTATAAATAGATAACTCTGGGCGGTAACGGGTTTAATGCGGGAAGCGCTAAGCTACATTCCCTCTCTCTCATTTCTCAAGATTAGGGACCGAAGAAGTGACCGATTTATTGGAATGGTATTTATTAATTAAACTAACCTATAAAATTAATTTCCTGGAACTGCCGGCTACAAACAAGTATTTTTTTGTATGGCTCTACTCACAGACAAACTACAGAAAAAAAGTATCAACTACAGTAGTTTTGCCACTAGTAGCTACTATTTTTGACCACTGAGTAATACAAAGCAAAAAAAAATGTTCCTACTTACCCCAATAAGAAGAAATTGCAGTTTCTTTAATATTTTTATAATTGCCTTGCAAATTAACTCTCTACTTTCTCCACATTTAAGGAGTTTACCCCGTTACCGCCCAGAGTGATCTATTCATAGATCACCTCTTTTCAGACTCCTCACTAAAAACTATACCTTTTTATCATTTCTTATTCTTCGCTGGTTTCCTATTGGGAACTGGTTCAATAGGAAACCTGCCAAGAAGAATAAGAAATGATAAAAAGGTATAGTTTTCAACGAGGATTCTGAAAAGAGGTGACCTATAAATACATCACTGGGCGGTAACTGGTTAGCTGGCCTACGCAATAGCTGTCCGAGAGAAATCGGGTTGTTTGAGGCAAATCCTTAGCCCCTAAGTCTCAGAAGAAACAAGAATCAGGTAAAATATTACAATAAACTTTACAGTTATTGTTTCCAAAATTGTACTTCTGACTTTTTGCAGCAGTGGCAGAATAACCAAAGACTTAAGAGCCCTTTCAGTCAGATAGTGTGATAATTTGCTTGACCCTACGGTTGAACAGCATTCCTTAAAACTAGGGATGCACGGATAAGGAAATTGGCCGATTACCGATTAATCGGCTGAGCAGATTAATGATAAGGATGGTTGTTTTTCTGCTAACAATTTTACCATCACTGCATTTTTTCTCTTATACAATTCCAAGTTTAGAAATAGTAAGTAATTTATTTCTAAGAGAAGATTTTTTTTCCATTCTCCTAATTTTCACAAAGTAATTTAATATTGTATCATATTTCTTAGAACCAATTTACATATTATTGTTAATAATATTATTAACACATTATTATTATGCTAGTTGGACATAAAAATTCAAAAAAAAGGGGAAGGGGGAATCTGGTGAGTACTCTAATTTAGGAGTACTTTTAACTCATATTTTTCAATAATTAGTAGCAATTTAATTGATTACTTTCATTCATTGAAAATTAGAGGTTATCTAAAAGCACTGTGCTAAGGAAAAAAATACGGCCACATGAAAAATGTGCCAACATTGTCTATGTATATTTATTCAAAGTAGGAGAAATAATTTAAAAAAAAAAAACTTTATATCAACTGCGGGGATTAATATTACTGTTAATAAAATGAATCATCATAACGTCTTACTAATCGTATTCTTTAAAGAAAATTATTTGAAAAATATTTTTCGGCCGATTTTGCCGATTATTAATAATCGGCAAAGTGGCCGATTATGACCGATAAATCAGTTCTGCCGATTAATCGGTGCATCCCTACTTAAAACAATGCATTGACTCCTCAGTGAGCCTTCCAGAGTTAAGTTTTATACTGAATTACTGTCTTAGGTTTAAAATAAATATGACGCTCTGGCTTGCCTGCGCCAATATACCCTAGAAGTTATCAATATCATACCAGTCAGCACTACACTTATTTATACAGACGATAGCAAAAATGAAGTTTCACATTCTAGCAGTGGAGTTCATGTCTAGGATTCTAATGGAATCGTGAGGATGTTAAAATTTAATTTGTATTTTAAGTTTTATTATTTTTAATGCTACTCTTTTCTTGCTTGGCAATAGTTTTAGAAGTACAATTGTTTTGTTTTGGATTAGTCCATACAATATTGTTTGTTTAAAAATGTGTTGATTTTTTAAAGACGTATGTAAAAATTGTTTTTATTTTACTAGCCTATTTGCTTCTCTATTCAGATTTCAAGAAAACATTCTTTTATTTTTTATTAAGTTTTATAATTTTTTTCCGCTACTAAACTCTGTTTCTCAGCTTATTTATTTACAAAAATAAAAAAAACGAAATCAGCGAGAATTCAAATAGTTCTGCTAAAACGAACAATAGTATATGACACATTTGACATTTATTGTAACGTAGAACCAACAGTTCAAGAAAAGAAATATTATATCGATTTTCAACAAACAAACAGCGATTTCTTTTTTTTTTCTTTGCATACTAGAAAAAAAGGTGGATTTAAAATATTTTTGATCCTAAATTAATTGAGAATGATATTTAACCAATGTATGTGACATTTTTGGCTGTATGGGAATGTGTAGTTTTTTGTTGTATGGGAAAGTAGTCTAATTTAGCTTAAACTTTTGTTGTTACCATGACAGTAGAGAGATATTCTTCTTGTTCGACCCATTTTAAAGAGAATGAAAACTATTATCTTAAATACTACATGCTTTCCTTCATTAGATTAAATGACTACAAATATGTTTTATGAAATTTTACGCTTAAAAATTAAATCCTACCGTATGCATTATTATATTTCCGAAATACTTAAATCTAAGAAATGCACGATTCTTTTTCACTAAAAGCAACAACAAACTATAAGTGCCATCAATAAATTAAAAATATATATGCTTTTTGAAATATCATATTATCTTCATGGTACGTTTAGATCAACGAAGAAATAGTATTTCATAGATTCTATTAGTGAAATTATTTTGGAAGCATACAACTTACCTCCATATATAGCCATATTGGAAGAAAATGTCTGCATGAGACTTTAAAAATATTTTATTCGTAACTGAGAGAAAAATTTAGTCTGAAGATATTTCATCGTGCACAGTGAGAAAGACAACAGCTGCACTTTCTCGTTAAACTATCTTACGCAGTCAAATTCATAATTGAATTTCGATGGATGAGCCTGGTTAATAGCCATGCTCCATTGCGAAATATTGAAAAACACCTAAATTCAAAAAGTCTTCGTTTTTTTTACTTGACAAAAACGGATATCTGCAGTAAAGTGGGGGAAAACATAACCTCCCGATAGCTGAAAAAATGAAGAAAGAATGTCGGAAGGAGTAACTGCTGGCACGTTCGTTTATCACAGAAATGACAGGTTCATAATTCTGAAAAAAAAATTGATTTTTTTTTTCTTTTGCGAGTTAGGAGAATATAATGGCAAAAACTGTAATGGGAGTGGTTGGAAAGATATTTCGAGGGTATTTTTGAATTTGCTGTAAAATCATGATAACTCGGATCTTTCGCTGTAAGGATAATTTCTTATGAAAGTTTCGTTTTGAATGTATCACGTTGAGTGCTTTTCCTTTTTTTAATCGTAAAAAATATTTTGAAAAAAAAGAAAAAAAACAATGAACTGAAAAAAGTTTTACTAAATGAATAACTGAGTGAAATAACTAACAGAGCCCAAAAATATGGAACTATTTATGTTCATTACTCTATAATTTTTGCGACGAGTTTGTTTTTTCACTGAATTTCATTTATTCCTGGTTCATTATTGCGTCGGTGGGTCAACTGAATAAAGATCATAGACCATTCCTATAAATTGAAATTAAACTGCAAAAAGTTGTAGAAACATTGTTTAAATACTTATATATTTTTTTATTAAGGACCAAAAAACTATTGAAATATTGTTTCTGGAAATATCAAAAGTCTAATGAATAACATAGAAGTATCATTTCTATGTTCTTTAAAGCATTCCCACCCTTTTTTCACAATCAACTACTCAGTTGGGAGTATCCCATTAAGGGGTTCCCAATAAAAGGTTATAAGAGAAAAGAAGGACAAACACACACACATTTACCTCTTTTCATAAGTTTATTGTTTAAATTTTTACTTTTGTGAAAAACTTTTGCCATTATTTGTATATTTTTTTCTGTTTTCAAATACATTTTTTAAAGAATTATAAATTTTTTTCTTGCTTTCACAGTACTTTTTTTCCCTTTTGTTTTGTCTTTATTGTGTGTTTCAGGAGTGTATTATTTTTAATAAGGTATTCAAAAGTGTTAGTAGTTAGTAACAATAGTTCAATAAAATATATCAATTTACAAGTCATTTATGAGAGTCTAAATTATTGCAAAGTTATTCTTAAAAATTGTTCTGCCAATCGGTACTTCATATACATTCTTGAAAACGTAATTCTACAATAGATGATCAGCAGAAAAAACATTTGTATTTTATCCCAAGTAGCACACTTCGTTTTTTAAAGGTTGTAAAATGATTATTAACGTTGTAACAACCGCTTAAAAACTTTTATAAAATGTTTAAAGGTTTTTTGTGCTACCTGGGATATCACTTAAGGTTATATATTATTAGCACTTAAGATTGCTCATTGCAGAAAAGAATGGAATACAATAATTCTAAGAGACGATGCAACTGAATTCGTATTGCTTTAAACAGTTTCATTCGACAATTGCTCAGTGATACTAGTTGGTAATTTTTAAATTGTTTCTGCACACTAAAAGGTGACATAACACAAATTGTAAACTTAAATTGAAATCTCAGCTGTCTTTAATAAGAGAATCATCGATACTTTTCATTAAATTTGAAAATCATTTATTTTATTAAAATGAAAGCAAAATTGCTTATGCGTGTTAGATACTCATTTTCTCTTCTTAGATAGTCTAATTACACTATTTATCAAGACAAAGCGTTGCTCCTTAATTTTGAGAATGATCTTTTACCCGCCACCTTTGACGACTTAAACAATCATTCATAAGTAAACACAGAGTATGCTTCACCGTAATATCATTAAGAACAAGAGTAATATACAATGCATGAACTGTTGGTATAGTACGATGCAAAATGAGTTCGTAATTTACGCACCTTACAAAAAAAAGAAGAAAATAAACATAAACTTAAGGATATTTGCTTAGTATTGTATTTGATGTTTAATTTAAAATTTTAACTTGATTTTGATATTCAATGGGGTGCTCAACAAGCTTCAAGATCATTTTCTAAGAACAATCCTAAAACGTGCAATTTAGGAACCCTAGTAGAGTACTGGTAAAATACCTATAGACTATTCGGCCTTTAGTTATTCAGATTTGTTAGAAATTTTTTTTTTCATTGATTTGTTACAAGAAAAAATTATCAGACTTTTTCAATGGCTTTCTTACAATTACTATTTGTTTTTTAATTCACTGTTATTTTACTTAAAAAAAAATGCTCTGTGTTGATCTCATTTTGCCTGCTAAACGTCTTTTCATTCAATGCATTTGTGATTAGTGGATACTGCTTATGTGCTCTTAGTAAAAGAAGAAATTTTTTAGAAAATAATGCTCCACTAGAAGCGAACTTTACAACTGCCATGTTGAGTGGCAGCCGCCTCAAGCAAATATGCAGTGGCTACAAAACTTTAAATATTTTACCCATGTGCTTCAAAATATCAATTTTTAACTTCTAAGTGTGTTTTATTTTGTACTAAACATTTGATTTTTGCAATAAAAAAAATTGACAATTTGTGCACCCAAATTATTAAAATAACTTGACAGTTAAAGGGTTAACTAAATTTGTGCAGATAATCAGATAAGTATGTCAAGCTGAGATTTGAAAAGAAACATGATTTTATTTTTAAGCAAAAGTTTATGAATATAATATGGAAATTGCATTTGGTTTTTCTTTAGGATATTTTATTTTAATTTCTAAAAATAAATCCACATAACCTGAATTTAAATATTTTAAAGTGAAATATGGGGCCAAGTGAAATCGTTAAGATAACCAAGTTTTTTTTTTTTCAAATTGAACAAATAGACAATTAGTTTTGAAAATGAAGAAACAATAATGTACAAATGAAGCTTCCATTGAAACGTTATTTTTTAAATTTGGCAATAAAGTTTTGCCTCCAAAAAATTGAGAAATTTCATTTTTTTCAATATTGTAATGTGAAAAATAAATTAGTTTTCCTATGAAATACTTTCTATTAATTTTCATATAATATGATGATTAAAATCTGCAGTTATCTATCAAATGAATAAATAACACAAGAATGAAATTTCAGTGTCATAGCTAAAAAATGGAGCTAAAATTAAAGCAAGTATTCTACAACTTCAGTTTGCTCCACTATTTGACTTTGCCAAACATTACTTCTATTTTGAAAGTAATGTGTTAATAAATGTATGCATATTATATAGATATACTAGAGGTTCTTTCTTTACACTTTTCACTTACTTTTCCACGTGTATATATACTAACTTGGTTTCTTTGAACGGAACTTTTTAACCTTTTCTGAGGGAATGTTTTCCAAATAAGTCACTGCATTATGAATGTCGCATTTAGATCCTTTACCTCCTTTTATGTGTGTCGAAACTTTCGATATGTAATGTAATGATTTCGAAGTATAATTAATAAGCTGAGCACAAATATGGTAAGCAATATTAAAATAAAAGAAAGAAAAATTTAAATCTGATAATTGTTAAATGTATATTTTGGCTTATATTTGAAAAGTAAAATTTCTTTTTCATGGAAATATAAATTAAAAAACGTCAAGGCATGGCAAAGAAATTGCAATAATTAAGGGTTAAGAAAGCAAGCTTACAATTAAAATAAGTTAAGGATGTATTTAAGATATTTCTTTTTTTGGGTTCAAATCTTCTATGAACTTTTTAAAAACTATTCCAAAAAATGCCCTTTATACTCTTTTTTCTAAAAAAAATATAACTACTTTTTTTTTTATTTATTTTTTTCAATCTCGTTTGAATAACAAAATTATAGTTTTTGAATAATTATACATGACAAAAGGTTTTATCTGCATAACTTATTTTGATTTCAGAAACTTAACGCATCATTTCTTAACATCTTTCTTTCGGATTTGGAATACCATTAACAAAAACACTAAAATTCTTTAAGTTTAAAAGTATCACGCACAAACTAAATTTTAAATACACCATATAAGAGTCATAAGATAGAAATTTCCGCAGTATTACCATCTTTGGTATTACTTCGAATGCGCGTGTATAAGTAAACGCATCTATCCTTTTGATTGATTAAAAGACAACGAATATTTAACAGCAGCAAAGTTATACAGTGTACCCACCAGATATTGCTTTTCTTCATTAAAATGATACCTCTTTTTTTTTTTTTTAATTCTTCATGCGAATGCTCTTTAGGCATTTATTGTCACAAAAAAGCAATGTGATATAGAATTTAACCCATTTATCCCCAGTAACCTAAACCCAGTAACCTTGTTAGTTACTGCATACAAAAACTTGTAATATGTATATCATTTTACTAAAGCTGTTTTTCACAAGTTAAATAGTCCTTCTTCTTGAGAAAACCAGATAGAACCACCAGTTGGACATCATAGTTTATATATTGACATATATTTTCAGACAAATCAGTCAAGCAACGATCCAGCATGGGTAGCCACATAAAGTTTTTTTTGCGAACTTTTTATTCATAAAATTAAACTATTTTAAAATGATTTGCTTAAAATTGATCACAGATGCCTTCTGTAATGCTACTCTGCACAAGTCGAGTAAGGTCGTATTTTGCTCACATATCTGCAAAATATCCCATAAACAGGACGTTAAACAACTTGATAAATATGGCAACTGTGAACTATTTTAAGCCTAAAATGTATGTAAACCATTCCAAGTAAGAGTTTTGAACACATAACAATTGAAAAAAAAATGTTTAAGAAACTTGGGCATAAATGGGTTTAAATCAAATTCGATTGATTCCAAAGACTTTACGAAAAAAATGTGCTTGTTAAAACACTCCCCGAAGCAAATTTGTGGTTACGGAACTAAAAAAAAAGGCCCAAAAGAGTTATCAGTAACCGAAACCAGGACGTTTTTCTCAATGCAAGATATTTTATTGCACGCCGAATGTAATTCATACCATCTGCGTAAATTACTTTATCTTGAAAAGTAATTAAAATATCTTCTCAATTTAACGGCAGCAACAAATATTAACTCAGAATTATTTTTGCCGTTACGGAAGAAATGGTGTTTCGTCTTCCTTTGCTCCTTCCTGCATAGAGACCCATAGATCACCAAGCACACGCGAAACCCCGCGCGTGCGAATTCAACAGCTTTCAAATTGAAATGTTTTCAAATAAGGAGCATTGAGTCACGCAATTCAGCTTTTAAATTAATCAACCTCCTAAATTACAAAGTAATTTCGGGTAACGCATCTCTACCCCTTCTAGGGTACCGGGGTGTACCGATGCGTTGAATCTTAATGAGTTTAGGTTGCTGTATGGAGTTTCTGATTTCTTTATCGGTTACACTTTTGCTGTGAGCCTATACTGTTTCCATATCGTTTTAACTAGAGTAAAACATATTGCTAGTTAATTTTAAACAGAAATTAGGAAATGAAAATTAGTTATTATTTAATTTATTTGTGTTATTTAATAATGTCTGCTATAGTTAGTTTATTAAAAGCAATGTATATCGGAAACCAAATCCTAAGTTTTTACCAGCTTTCCTCAAGTACATGTTCTGACGTAGATGTACTTGGTCTGCCCTTTACATTTTGCTGAACATTAAAATATAAGTGGTTTTAATGATACTTTCGTAGATACTACAAACTATAAAAGTGTTAAAAATGTAAAGTTTAAAAAAATGCATTTTATGGAGGCTGCTGCTATTATCTAACCATAGGGGACATTTATGAGGAATGGATGAAATGCGTTTTTGCCAATATAAATTGTGAAAAAATATTTATATCTTTCTCAACAGTTGTAGCATTAGACTCTTACTTAATTTTAATCTGCTATATATACTGTACAAGTTTTAAAAATCATACTTTATTTTGGCATAAATGGGCAATTACTTGGAATCAATCTCTCTTTTCATCCATTACACGGAAACACTTTGGTATCCTTTTTCAGTGTGTCTCAAAAAATGTATGCATAATGCTATGTGTGTATACATAGCATGCTAGTACTTCTAGTAGCGTACATGGAGCTATGTACTTGGCAAAATGAATGCTAATCATCATCTAGTAAAGTAGATAGCATACTAGTACAAAGTGTTTATTTTCATTTGGAAAGGAGTGAGGGGAAAAAAAAGAAAAAAAAGAGTTCGAAAACTCGTTTTTTTTTTTTTTTTTTTTTTCTACGGAGAATTTATCGCCAATTTACGATTCTAGTTTCATAGGATGCATAAACACCAATAAGTCCAATTGCTTCAAGAAACAACTCGAATCTTTCAATTTCAATCCAAAGTGCCCATAATTTCCTTAAGTACTAAAATGAAAAAAAAAAGGTATCTCTGGAATTTTATAAACTACATTGCATAAATGATTTAATTTTCTTCCTATGCGTTTAGTAGTTTTGCATAGTCTAAATTTGCGATCTAAGAGTTTAAATGCAAAGCTGAAGTAAAGATAAGAGTGTTTTTAAAAAGTTAGCATAACATTAAGTTTACATATGTACACTGTAGTAATCGCGTGCACTACCAATTTTTACACCATTGAGTTACCTCCAAAATCGGTTAATTGTGTTGAAGTTTTGCATGATTTTTTTCATGAAATGGAAACAAATTAGAGGCTGAGAAAATATTTTTTTCATACTTCAAAAAAAGCTCTACTCGAACCACTATTCCATCTAACTGGATGTTGATCATTAAGATAGAAGCTTGATATTTTTTATTAAAGGGAGAGGTACCATTTTTTTACCGCCTTCAATAAAATAGAACACATGCGGAAAATGTACCATTGAATGTTTCATATATATCTTTTTAAAATTTATTTATTTTAAATTTATAATGAAGTGTGTTTAGATATGAGTTTGGCATTTTGGTGTTCACCTTAAATAAATGTAATTACGGTAACATTAAGTCTAAACATGTAATATTGGCTAGTTTTTTTTTTTTTTTTTAAAGAATAGTAAGCAACATAAAGGAGAAACACAATTCGCTGTTATTTTAGTTTTTATTTAGTTAAACGAATTGTTTCACTGCAATACACATTTGTTTTAAATTTCAAGCTTATCAGCATTGCAATAACTTTGCTCCATAACAAACATAAATTAACTTCTGCTTCAACCGAATCTTTACATAAAACTCATAACAATTTCAAAAAATCGTATCTAATATCTGAAATATAGAGTTATTTGGGTTAATGGGGAAAATTACTTTCGTTGAAATATTCTACTTTAATGCATTGCATTAATCATTAAAATATTTACACAGATCATTAAATACGCTATTTTTTCTAAAAATTTCATTAAAAATGTACCTTTAACTTTACATTAAAATTAATAGTAACAAAAGAAATACTTCGAGAAGAATATGCTTTGTACTATCGACCGATTAATTGCTTTTATTAATCATACAAAATACCTCATATATCTTTCTTCTTTGCGAATTTGAGTTCCTTTTTCTTTGGAGTAGCATCGATGCTTCCATTGGATTTTTTTTCTTTTGTATTAATGCATTATTTTTACGTTTTATCTAGAAACACGTCCACGCAGTTATTACAACAGTCCCTTTAAAATCTCTGAGATGTCTTTTAATCTAAAAGTAACGCCATAAAATACAAAGAACAAGACTCATAGTAGATTTTGATTTAAAATAGATATGGAAAATATATTGTTGTACGTTAATGTTTTAATGACATTTTACATGAATTTTTAATGGCATTTTACATGAAACTTTTAATTATTTTTAATTTTAAGTGTTCATTTCTCCTTGTTTAGCACGTTATTGCTACAAAATTAAAATGTTAAATGGTACATTTTGTGAGAGCACAGACCTTCTTACTCAGTAATTTTAAAAATACAGTAGGGTCATTCCATGTCAAGTGATCCAACGTTTTTTACCTTACATTTTTGAATTTCTTTCAAATTTGGCTCACGAGCAAGAGAACTTAGTATTTAAATAAATAGAAAGCTAAAAAATATCATTTTTTTCCTATACAGTTTTATTCAAAAATTCAAAAAAATATGATCCCATTGAGATCCCAATCTAAAAATTTGGACAAACATAGATAAAATACACAAGAATTTTTGAGATTTTTTTCAAAAAAATTCATCTTATGTTTTTCAAGAAATTTAAATTTGAAATTTAAATTTCATTTTTTGAAAAAGAAAATTTTTATCAAATTAGTCATGTTGCATATCAGAGTAAGCGGCAACTAACGTACTTTAAAAAGTCATTTACCAAATCGTTCTATCTATATTTGGTGTCCAGTTATGGTCCCTTTTATGTTCCCTTATCCACGGAAAAACGAGGGTTTTTTCAAAGTTCAAAGTCTCATAAATGAAAAAAATAATAGAGATAAAAATCCAAAAATTGAGACTTTTGATTACCTCAAGGGGTACAATTGATGAGCCAAATGTGAAAGAAATACAAAAATGTAAGGTAAAATTTTTCTCAGATTTTGGATCACTTGACGTGGAATGACCCAGTAGTAATTTTAATTTATTTTATTGTTATATGTATCAAAAGATATAAATGTGTAATTAGTTACTTATTTCGTAGCGTAGCTGGAGCCGTTTAACTGATAAACTTAAACATCATATTCAGTGGCTCTATTTTCCAGTTAACGAGCTAGCTAGAGAAATAGATTTCTTAATGTAATAAAAGTTATATAAATACTATAAAAATAAGCTATACTTCTTAAATGGCACTTTTTTGAGAGAAACAATCCTGTAGCTTAACTTTGCAGTCTATCACATATTTTATTGCAGCAGTTTTACACCAGCGGGGTCTCTCAAAGGGAGCATAAAAGAGTTTCAAGGGAGGTGTGAGTACATAAAAGTAAAACTAAAAGCTAAAATTAATAGTAACTTACTCTATTTTTTTAATCCATCTGAACTCTCTCTCTCTCCCTCTCTCTCTCTCATATGCTGAGAAAGTGACTGATGTTCAGGTCAACTTCGCTTTGATCCAAGATTTTTTCAAAACAATTTTATATTTCTGTTTCTCAGATTTCGTATTTTATACTAATATTATGGGTTCAAAATGAAGTTTTGGGTAACAAGGTTGAATTTTGTGTTTGCTACTATCTAGCTTTTTACTTATAACTAGCTTCAGTTATCTTAATTAACTTCCAATTATAATATTTACAATCCCCGCATCTGATGGGAGAAAGGAGGCCTGACAACCCGCCATTCAAGGGGGAGTGTACCCGAAAGATTGAGAACACCTGTTATCGTGTATTCGACTTCAAAAGAAGCTATGGAAGACCTGGAGATGCACGATGCTAGCAAGCTAATATTTTAAAATCAGGATTAAAAAAAAAACATTTTACGGTTCTGGCTTAAAGTTGGAGTTATTTTACGAAAAGAAGGTTTTATGGATCACGCTTCTACCTTGGTTCAAAAGTATCCTAAAACGTGCAGGAATCAGGTTTTTTTTTTCATGTTTAGTGGTTTTATATTTTTACTTTTTTAAACCTAAGAATATGCAATAGTTTTGTAGTTTTAGGGAATCAAGACGATTACTTATTGAACTTACTGCCGTTCGCCGCAGCATGAAATTTATATTTAATGTGTATTTTGTGAATATACGTTGTGTGACTTTAAGAAGTATTCTGTTGTGTTTGCTATGACATGAATATACCTAAAGTTATGACACGATGAAACTTTTAAGGATATTCTTTTATGTATGACTTAAAGGCCATTTTCATGACTAAAATGCATCATGTGTCTCTTGATAGACATCCATATAACTTTGAATGTTGAGCTCGAACTAGGTTTTAATAATACACGTGAATGATTACTGACTGAAGGAGATATGTATGACCTCCAAAACTATGTATATCGTTGATACAGCATGAATGTGAATGAATTCTGGAAAAAATATTGAGCTTGAAGAAGATATAAATAAGCTGAATGCAGACATATCGAATTGAAATATAGCAACGTTAAATGGCACGAATTTGCTTATCATAGGATTTCCGTATTTCGGGGTTTCAAAAAACTCCTCTTTCAAGAAGTGAGCGCTTCGGTGTAAAGATATCTGATAAAAGATTATTAACCTGAAAGACATTTAAATGAGTTGATTCTATGACTGATTACATGAATTAAGTATGAATGACATTAATGTATGAAGTAGGGCTACTTGGTTGGAAATAAACGCAGTTTCAGTGTATGATGTATGGCCAGTTAGAAATACACGTGGTCATATATAGGAGTTTTATTGTCTAAATTAAATGAGAATGACCTGACTGCATGGTGTATGATTTGCAGGAGTATTTGGATCACATGTATGACAGGAAAGGAAAAATTCCCGAAACATTACAACTTTCAATTGAGGTGTGTTTATTTTAGAGAAAACTATATTATGAACATATCACAATAATAATTAGTTATCTTATTTCTCTCCATTATGCTATAACACACTTTTTTAATATATATTGCTGAAAACTATTTACTACTTTTATCGCATTCTATCAAAAAATTCAAACATAAAAGTTCTTCATATTTTTAGAAAAGAGAACATTTATCGGAAAATAGAACATTTTTCTCTCAAATTTAATTTTTCAAAGTTATGCTTGCGTGTTAGTGCCTCATCTTATACACTCCAAAAGCAATTATAAAGTTCCTTAAAAAATGATCCTTTCTCTCAACATTATGAATATTTTTTTATAATGTGCTTCTAAGATTATTCTTTTTTGCAAAGGGTCATTTACAATAGCGGAGAAGATGAGAAGACAATAGTTTTGTTTATGCAATTGTTCATTAATCAACAAACCAAAATATGTAACTTGATTTTAGGCAGAAATATCATTTGTTTTTAAAAAATGGTAAAACAATCATAAATGAATGACGGTTGAGTTTTAAATGTTTCTTAACTGTCAAACAATTATTGGGAGTGAAATTACCAATTAAATTAAGTAAGAAAGAACGAGCTAAAGAAACACATAACTTTTCAAAGTTGTGCTATAAGATAACTTTAGAACTTTTGATATTTTTGAAGAGTTTAACTAAATGTTAACAGTTTTGCTCATCGTGTCCATGTATTTGTTTACAATTGTATTACTATAAATTACTATGATTTTTACTATATTTCCATGTAAAAATATAAAAGTGTGAGTATTTTTCTTATAAATCAAGTATTATAAGTAGTTACAAGTGAGAATACACATACACACATTCTTTCTCTCACACACATAGTTTGTACAAAAACGAAACTTGCAAAAAGCTGACTTTTCATTATACGAGAAATTACAGTTGCCATTTTACAACCTGCATTGGTACATGCAACCACATTTTGGAAAAAATGTTAGTGTACTTAGGCACTTTTTGCGTAATTAGATCAGTTCATATTCACCTATCAATTAGTTACAGATGTCTTCATGTTTTCATGCAAAAATGAGAACTCAAGGTGTGGGCTCTGAGAAAAAAAAAGAGAGTAGTTGCGTAGCTATGACAAACGCATCATTTTTCTTTAAAATTCATGAAGTAGTTGTTCATTAATCATCATCAATATGGTGCATGCAATATTTGATGTTTCGATAAAAGTTGAAAGTTAATGGTAATTATAAGAAATTTATAAACGATAATTTATATCGCAACACTCAATAAACAAATTTCTTGATTTATTTATTAATTTATTTGTTTAAAAAATCTAAGTATTTGGTTTTCAACTTCAAAAACTGCCAACTCAAAATCAAATATGTTTAAAACTTGTAAATTTTAACCAATAAATATCAACTGTTCCAAAGAACTACATTCACCCTTAAAAATTTCAATATCATCAGAAATGTGATATAATTTTAACAAAATAAAGTTAAACAGTAATAAAAATAAAGAAAATATGAAATCTGAAATGACTAATAAACTAAAGGAATATACCACTTATTTCAGTGCAATAAGACAAATAAAAACAAATGTGTTATGATTTTTGAAACCGATATTAATACGGCAGTCCTTTAGGCATAAGTTAGTTTTTTGCTCAGCTGCGATTATTTGTAAATCAATGGTTTGTATTTCTTACGTTTTAGTACTTATTGCAAATCTCTTCTTCGGTCTTCTTATTTTCTTCTGGAAGAAAAATATTTTCCTAAATTTAATGTATACAAATATTTTTGCGTAAAAAATTTAAAAACATATATATGTGGTAGACAATATGTCACAATTTTCATGTGCTGTTTTAGTTTTAAATCAGACTTTATCAGATAACTTTATGTGACATTAAATTGTGTTATTTTAACTACTTCGCTTTTAGTTCAACAAAAAGAAACTGGAAAATGAAAGGCCAGAATTAATTGCTGGGAAACCAAAAAAATATGCAGTACCACCTTGTTTCAGTTCTACAGTCACAAAATTTGTAAAACGTTTTTCGTATTTGTGTCAATATAAAACTTCAATTTAAACTTACGTGAAGATATTATTGCGCTACAATAAGTTGAATTTATTCATGTATTAAATATTTACAATAAAGTGAAATAATGGCATTTTTTTAAAGTAGGGCTATTAAAAATGTCTTCACATGATTCACTAAAAATTTAAAATTTTTAACATTTATTAAATCGTAGAGAATATAAATATTTAACTCAGAGTATTTATAACGGATATAATTGTCAGAAATAAGGACACAGCTATTTATTTTTCGAC
>JAXGGA010013703.1:0-34390 GCA_038373865.1 Uloborus plumipes
TGCTGGATTAACCGGTTTTGTATAGTGGCTGCACGAGTTCCACTAGCCCTCCACCTAACAAAATATTATATTCACATTGTTTTGCATTCTTCATGCAACAAAGTCCTTCTTCGAATTAAACGTTGACATTTTTATCCTGGATTGCATCTTTGCTCTGACGAAGGCATCTCTGTCCTCATGGCCATATACGTGCATTGCCGCTTCTATCACTACTTTAATTGTTCTTTCCACAGCTTGCGTGTGACTTGGAAAGCGGACTGAAGCTTCATCTAAAACCAAGCATGATTCTATGTTTCTCTCAGCCTCTTCGAATGAAAGATTCTTTGTAATTGGAGGCTCACTAAGATCTGTTGAGAGCCAGTCGATGCAGTCGTAGTACTCAGTAGCCATAAAGTTCAGTTTTAGAACCTTAAACTGTTTCAGTCTCCTGATCTCTTTCTTTTTTGAAAGACGGCATTGTTTAATCCTTTTCCATGCCAATGTTCTGATTTCTTTGTTTTCGTCTGTCGCCATTGCGAATAGTATATTCTCAGGATGGCTATAGTATGCATTTCTTTGAACCACCGTATGCACTATCAACTTTAAGTCATCAGGGAGGAAGCTTGAGAGTAAAACTCTTTTCCATAAATGTCTCGGTCCATCTGCGCACCCTGTTAGCTTCCTCACTGAGATCCATACTCTGCGCATAAACTCGTACTACGTCATTCTACTCTAAAGCTTCCTCCCTGATGACTTAAAAACGATAGTACACTCGGTGGTTCAAAGAAATGCATACTATAGTCATCCTGAGAATATACTATTAGCAATGGCAACAGACGAAAACAAAGAAATCAGAATATTGACAGGGAAAAGTATTAAACAATGCCGCCTTTCAAAGAAGAAAGAGATCAGGAGACTGAGACAGTTTAAGGTTCTAAAACTGAACTTTATGGCTACTGAGTACTACGACTGTATCGACTAGCTCTCAACAGATCTTAGTGAGCCTCCAATTACAAAGAATCTTTTATTCGAAGAGGTTGAGAGAAACATAGAATCAGGCTTGGTTTTAGATGAAGCTTCAGTCCGCTTTCCAAGTCACACGCAAGCTGTGAAAAGAACAATTAAAGTAGTGACAGAAGCGGAAATGCACGTATGGGGCCATGAGGACAGAGATACCTTCGTCACAGCAAAGATACAATCCAGGATAAAAATATCAACGTTTAATTCGAAGAAGGACTTTGTTGCATGAAGAATGCAAAACAATGTGAATATAATATTTTTTAGGTGGAGGGCTGGTGGAACTCATGCAGCCACCATACGAAACCGGTTAATCCAAGCTAATTGGAAGGTAAGGAGGTCTCTGGGGTGCTAAAGGCTAAATGCAGCCACCTCCTCGCGTTGAGTTCTGGATTATTTTGCAAGATATTTGAATGCGCAATAAGCTCAGAACTGTGAAGCACTTTCAGTTAACACATTTTTTATTCAATAGTAATAAATAACTAATTTGTAACTCTAACGAATTTTTAAAATAAAAATGCAGATTATTTGATAAACTACTTCTCATTTCAGACTCCTAAATTGTCTCTCAACACTTGGACGGAATTTTTATAAAGCTTAAAAATTAATAAATAAATTGGATCAGTAAAACAAAAAAAAAACACTTTTTTTTCCGAATTTTCCCCGTATTTGTGACAAATTAAATAAATATCATTCACAATTCAATTTTAATATTTATTTAATGATAATAGTGAGCCTTTTTTGCTCTCCCCACTACCAAAAATAATTTTTAAAAAAATCACAAATTTTGCTGTAACTAGCTGCGTGGCCCGGCGTTGCTCGGGCTGTAATGTAGTGAAGGCAGTTTGAGAAAACTACTCGCCACCAAGGCGGCTCGTCTTTAAAGTAATGAGGAAAGTTTAAACAGTTTACTCGCCGTCAAGGCGGCTCGCCTTTAAAATACCAAGGAAAAGTTTCATAAACTACTCCCCGCTAAAGCGGCTCGCTTAAAAGCTTTCCTGCATCAAAGCATCAATCGAATTATTTGCACATGCTTCCTCAAAAATAAAGACGATGTCAAGTAGCGCATACTTAGCACTCTCCCTAAATAACAAATAAAATTCCTTTCCAAAAACAATTATTTCCAAACCGCTTTCTTCCTGTAAAATTAATTGCAAAATTCTAAACGAAAAAGTTATTTTAATATTTGGATCGCAGCCAAAAAAAGTCCCTTCCAAAAACAGCAATTGCAATTTTATTTAAAAACACATTTTCAAAATGGTACCAGAGAAAAAATATGTCATTAATAATTAGAATAAAAACAATTGTTAGAACTTTGTTATAACACGTATTCAAAATGACAATGGAAAAAAATAGCACTCTTTCATTTTAAAAAGTTCAATTTAATTCCCGTTTTAATTTAAAATCGCAACGGAAAGAAATAAATATCTTGGAATTTTAAATAGTTCAATAATTTAATTAACGTTTTAATTCAAAATGGCAACTGTAAGAAATAAATGTCTTGGAAATTTAATCATTTATTGGGCTTAATCGCTTTGAACTTGACTACTTATTAATTGATATCTTCGCTAATTAAAATCGTATAATTATATAAATTGAAACTAATGAAACCTGAAAAATTACCTATCTATCGGTACCTTGTTCGACCTTCAGTTCAGTGGCGTTCATGAGAAAGAAGCGTGACATAGAAAGATAGATACTTCAGTTTTTAATATACAAGTAGATATCCAATTTTAGCAATTTTTCTGAAACCCCCAAGTGTTTACGGCTGATCAAGAAATGGAGCAAAATAATTCAAATTTTTTATGTGAACTTAGTGCCCCTAATAGTACCTTTTAAGTGACACTTATCATTGAAAATATTTAAAAAAAAGTTTGGCAAATTTTACGAAAAACATCAAAAATTAGCATTTTTCCAAAACTTCAAGGCGATTGCGGCAAATCAAGAAATTGTGCAAAAAACTTCAAATTTTTGTGAGTGCTTTGTGCCCCCAATGGTATTTTTTCCGCATACCTCGTCATCGAAAAAAAATGTCATTTTCGGCCCACCCTATTATATAGTATGTTTTACCGCATTTTGACTGATGTATAATTTGCAGTAATTACTTTTTTTCACATTCCATGTTTGTTGTAAGTAAATAGTAACATAAGTCCAACAATTAACATGCAATATTTCTTTCATTTCTTAAAAAGGTCTTTTTCCTTTTTTTTTTTTTTTTTCTTTTTGGGAAAAAAAACCCTGACCAGTCTACGAAATTTTTCAGTTTTGTAGATCCAAAAAGGTAAAAGAACACCTACTTTACCTAGTTTTGAAAGTGGGTGATTAGAATTAACTTGCTCTTAAAAATCATTTAACCTGACAGTAAGTCTCAAAACCTCGTAGGTAAAATGCTTGGAAATAACACAAAACAATTTAAACAAGTAATGTATCTATAAAATACATCAAATAGCAACAGAACAAATAATGTGAAATTAAATTTTATCTTTTGCGTTGGGAAATTTTAAATATAGTTAATATAGGAAAAAACAACTTCCTGGTATTTAAGTTTTAATAAAGACTTTCTGAAAACAAAAACGATATTTTTATGAGCAAAGATCAATAAAGGTTTTTTTTTTTTGCCAAGTTTAAACTGCTGGTTTAATATTTAAACGCAAGCGATTAAAATTAAATTTTTATCTTCTGCTCCGGAACTCTCAGCCGCCTTCCTCTACTCTCGTGCATGATTTATTCATTTTCACTTTCTTCCGGAGTTTGGAACTTATTTGGAATGAAATAATTTCGGAAGGAATGGTTCAATTTATTTTCTGCTTTCGTTGGTGGCATTACACCAGGATTAATGGCATTGTGTCCTGTTTCAGATGCATTATGATACTTTCCTTTCGTTTTTCACTTATTTTTCCCTCGTGTTTGGGCAGAACGTATATAAGCATTGATTTGTAGCATTTCTGCAATTAATCTTGATGATTTATCTGGCAAAGATAGGCCCGAAATAGTCGAGATATGGCTCTGAGAGCTGTTGGAAAATAAGTTACAATGAGTTTTTACGAGCCTGGCTTGCCGGGGCTGTTTTTCATTCGGAAAAGAAATCATAATGAAAGAGAAAAACGTATGATTGAAATTACTTTTGTTGTTATATATATATATATATATATATACAAGCTTTGTTTGACAATTAGTCTTTCCGACCATAATAGATGAAATTCTGATATGAAAATCTCTGAGTATCATTTGTTACGAACATGAAAAATCTAAAGGCACAATAAAGAAAAAAAAAACTCTATATTGTTCAATGTTATTTGACTGTAATCTCACTGTCTTACACGGTCGTACGTGTATTCGCTTTTCAGTTCAGCATCAGTGACTGTTATACGTGCGAAAGTTAGGTCTCTCTTACTCAGAATGACTTATAGTGCATCTTGTTCTCCACTTAATGTGCTGTCAATGGAACAGAATGAGATTATTGTAAATATTTCGCTAATACTGAAGTAAGTGTTCAGATATTTTTCATGAGTCAAGTTTACATGGATGGAATAACCAGTTATCAACATTTCACTATTTTTGATCCAAATCATTAAAAATATTTAACATTTCCAAAGGTAGTAATAACAAATGGGAGCTCAGAGAGCTTTTTGGCCCCGACATATTTGACGCGCCCCAGTTACCGAATAAACTGATCCGTATTAATCCCCATATTAACTGATATAAATCAGCAAATACAAACCATATTCATCAGCTGGCATCGAACCCGAAACTCTCCGGTTAAAAGTTCAATTCCATCTGTTAAAAACAACTGCAGAGTTAGAAAACTAACTTTTTTTTCGATAAAAAATAATGCTAGAGTCTACGGTTTTTAGTTTTATGTATACGTGTGTTGTTTTGAAACATCTATAATTTAATTTCATATTCCTTTGTAATGAGAGATGGTGTATTCAACTAATTTTCGCTTAAAATATAGTTATGCTAAGATGTCATAGTTCTTATTACCTGCATTAAAGTTGCTAAGATTTCACATCCCACAATATTTTATAAATTTCCATTTTCATGGAGTAAATAATTTATGTCTCATCAATGAGATTAATATTTCGTGCTATGTGGGATTAACGTCTATGTCTTAAATAAATAGAAAAGGTTTGTTTCTCTTTTCTCTTACTTTATGTGACTCAATTTTCCATTACCGGAAAGATATAAATAGACAATCATTTCTTAAAAACGTTTTTCCAATAAGTTCGGTCATCAACGGAAAGTCCATAACTCTTTATTTGTCTTAAAAACCATTTGTTTTTATTCTTTATTTGCGTCTTCATCGTTTTCTGCTTTATTACATCCTCCTTCCACTTTTCATTTGACAACCAAAATTCCGAATTGTTTTCTCTCTTTTCTACAAGGATGATAATGGGCGACTTGAACAGCCAGCCTGACGTCGGATGTACTAAAAATCTCTCAGTGAAGACTCGATAAAAAGTAAAAAAAATAAAGAACCAGCAGATAAACGTTCAGGAAGTACATGATCCTTCCAACCAAATGGCAAAAGAGGCTTGATGACTGCCATATACCACACACATGGCTTTAACGACCGTATTGCATGACTACTCAATAGATTTTCCTCTCCGTTTACACAGTGGGAACATCATATTTTGACGATCTATGTACATTTCTGGGACGTAAAAGAAACGCATTTCTGTTATAGCTTGTCCATTTCTTTCTCTTTCTTATCATTCTTGCGATTTTTTTTCCTTCCCCATGACGACAATTATACACACGCATATTCGATGATGAGGAATCCAAATACAGCGACAGGTGGTTTAACAAGCGTTAGCAAATGGTCATAAATGGACACATTAACAGCTTAAAAATGCACATTTTCTCTAGATTTAAGTACAAGTTAATGATATTATTGCAGCAAATATGTCTTTCGCGTTTGCTAGTGTGATGAACAAGATATTTTTCATGGTAGTTGTGTAAATAAGGGTGGCACGGAAAACAATCCGGAGGTATTAATGACTTTTTCAGTAGCATAAAATGTTTCATATTTTTACTGAGACGTTTATTCAAGTGTTAAAATATATTGTAAAAACTTAATTAAACATTTGAAGAAATGGGACAAATAATAACGAACTGAGCAGAATCGAAGAAAAAAAATAGTTTTTAAGTAATTTTTCAAACACACCATCCACAAGAAACTATGAGGAATAAATTTATTAACATAAAATTACAAATGATGTCGAAAGTAATGTTTTTTAGTTCATTTAATTTTCTACTACAATAATAATGAACACTTACATACAATATTAAAACATTTTTCATGTGTCGTTACTTTGATCACATTAGGAATATGAGTTAGGAGGCGGTTCTCCCGAAGTGTTTGGACTTTGAAATACTTAAAACGAAAAATTAAGCTCTTTTATAGGTGACGCTTAGGAAAGAGATGTAATAGATTCTTCATCTCTACTTCATCTTAAAAACACGCTTTAAAATCTGTGTCGATGTTCAATGATAGTATGAGAAAAGTTCCCCATCAAAAATTGTTTGAGAAAGTGCCAAAGATATTATTTCAAGCTGTATTCCACCAAAACAAGACTGATCGTGTTGGTAGGTGCCTATCTATTCTTTGGAAAATTTTCGAAATTCACACCCTAAGAATTTTAAGCTATTTTAGCATGATTAGGTAGGCTCGTGTGAAATAGAGGCTCTCCTTCCAAAATATTTCGACTTTGAAAGCCTAAGTTAAGTCTATGAGCATATAATGATAGGAAATATGCTAAATATTTTTTGCCGCCTTGTAGAATTTTTATGTTTTTAACTCCACTGAGCTAAATATTACAATAAATACCACACTTAAGAGCTCAATTTATTGTTTTTGAGAATAATCTGGCAATGTGTTCCATTTTAGGGATTTAAGTTCAAAAACGACTTTTTTCTATCTTACTGTCTCTGATTTAATAGCTGAAAAAAAGAGCGCTTCATTTCTAAGCACAAATCTTCACATTTTCCCTATTAAACTCCATAACACAAATCCTTCAAAACATAGAAACTTCTGCTATTAAATGTAACAAATCACTTGAATCAGCAAGTTTTAAGCATTTTTTTTTTTTTTCAAAAACGATCAGATGTGTTAAATACCGCTCGCGTGTGAAGATTAATTGCTTAATCGCAATAAGGATTTTACAGAATTTTTTCTTTTAATCCAAAGTTTTTTACCAAATTAAAAACGTGAAAAATGCTTAAATGTTTTATTCCGGGAAAACTTTTTTTTTATTCAAACACCAAGTTTAAAAAAATAAAATTTCAATATATTCCTTTTCGCTTGGAAACATTTTCTTTTTCGCAAGAATGAGAGTTTTTGCATTGCTGATGTATAGTGATTAAAGTCCCCTACAAGCAACGGAAGTTTATTTAAATGAACGCTGGCCTTAAATTCCTTTCCCTGTCTAACATTTTTTCCCCTGCTGTTCATTTCCTTGCTTCTGAATTTGGTGGGAAATATTTTTTCCCAACTTGCAGATCATAAATCTTTTCTAAGCTTAACCATTAAAGCGCTCACGAACGCATGGTGTCAGAAAAACCATCAAATTTTAGAATCCGACTCATTTCTTGCCTGCCGATTCATTTCTGTAAGAAAACGAATCGGTTAATCTTATTTACATTCTCCCGAAAATGCAGACTCGTTTCTCTCTTTTTATTCTAAAATTGTTATCTTACTAGTTTAAGATATTGAGGAACAATAGATAATTTTCACCAGGCCTTTAATTTTTTTACTCTGAAGTTTGTTTTGTAGACATACTTTAAGTTTATTTTTAGCTTTGAAATTTTCAAGCACGATACTTTTACCTCACATTTTTATCTGAATTTTAGGTTGTGCTTTTCGGAAAATAGCTAGAACGAATAATTTTCCCATCTTCAGCAAAAAGCACAATTTACCCTTCAAAAAAATGCATTGCAAAATTCTTAAGTCCTCGTTTTCAACAAATAGTCTTTATAGATCTCAACCCAAATGGTTACTAAAAAAAAGACTTTAGCTTCTACTAAGCAAATAAATATCAAACTGTATATTGCGTGGAAAATCACACTACATTTTTATTTTTCTAATCGCTGTGACTAAAATAACCCGTAGATGAAAGTTGCACAACGGTCACATAGAGGCTCCAGTCACGTAACAATTAGAAAACATAAAGTCATTAACAACAACTCATGGATGTCAATTCCTGGTACAGTCTCAAAGTGACGTTGCAGCGACGTCATTAAAAAGTCTTATAGTGACTGGTCATAAATTAGTTGTTGCAGCAACGTTTTAGGAAACATATGACTAATAAGTAACCAGCATGACTCTTGTCAAACGACGTTACTCTGAACTTAGCAATGCCGTTACTAACTTTGTCAAGACATTTGCTATCAGAATTATAGCAAGTACATGTTTAGTTTTTTCCCTCCCCACTAATTTCTATTTTGCGTTAAAAAAATAAAGGAATGAATCTATATTATTGAAGCACAAAAATCGTAAAATGTTTTAAGGCACTTGGGCATCATAGATCTCAAAGCATCATAGGAATGGTTCTGCTTGTTTCGTAAAAGCAAACCATTTTAGCTAACTATTTCATTTACAAAGATTATTTACTTGTTGCAATCTTACGAAAGATTTTATTAATTTCCGTACAAACTTAAGAATAGAACTTACTTCAGATTTGCGTGAGGTTGCAATATAATACATGTTTTGTACAAATGTTACTTATTTTGTCTTTTCCCTGTTTTTTATCTCAAAAGAACGAGTAATAACACAGGTCGGAGTAATTAAATAAATAAGTACCGTTGTTCTTAAAAAATAAAATAATACCTTGTTTTATATTGTTTTATGCTTGTTCTCTATCGACTAATTTTTTGAAGTAATATTTGGTGAGCTGAGCTCAAATATGAGATTTATTCTCATTAACATACAGGGCAATTCCATGCAACTGTGAAAAAGCGTTGAAAAAATTTAACTCGAGCAATGCAATTGTTCTGCATATTTTTTGGTTTAAAAATGTTAGAAATTTCTTATTTATAATAATGTTTTGCCAGGAATTAAGTGTTTTAGTTTCGGCAATACTTTGAAGTTGTTATTATAGTATTTCATTTTCAATGACGTAAATGGCCACACTTTCAACATTGGTAATTTTCAATGTTTTCCTTTAAATAAATGTTACAAAGAAAGATTATAGTTTATTACACTTTAAATTAATATTGCGAATTGCTGAAATAAGTGTTTTCACTTAAATTAAGTGATTTATGTCTATTTTTAAAAGGCTCTGTTCTATGTAACGTAAATTACCATGTTAAAGTTTTTGATGTAAATAAAGAAAGGGCAATACAATGTTAACTATGTTACATTTTCTATTTTATACGTGTGTACTAAACAAGTAACAGTATTTTTCTTTTATTTATTTATTTATTTTTTTTTTTTTTTTTTTGCGCTATAATCAAAATGTGTAACGTAAGTTACCAAAGCAAAATTTAGATGTTTGAGTTTAGAAATAAAGTAAGTTGTGGAATCAACCTATGTGGTTAGTAGGAATAATTTATTCAAAATATCTTTTATTTGTGTTGCATTTACTTTATTTAAAATTATTTACATTTATTAAAGTGTCTCTTCCTGCTAATAAGAGTATATACTCCTTTCAAAATTGCATAATTCTTTTATCCTTTTGAACTATTAGTTTAGTTAAAACTATCAATGCATTCAGTACATTTAGGTGGTGATGTACTAGAAATTATTAAAAAATGACTGCTATTCTATTTTAAACTTATCAAATATAATTTTCAAAACACAAGTTTAAAGAAATTTTATCAATTTTTATCATGTGGAGTGCGGTCTGGACAGTTGGATTAATAAAACGGGGTGTGTAAAATGCTGTAGCAAAAATGCATTGACACTTACGCAACTAATTTTACTGCTGTTACAAGACCAGCCAGTAAATATAAAAGTCATGAATGTCAGTCCTGGTGATATTAAAATACGTTACAAAAAGCTTAATTTATCAAAAATATTTTCTGACGCTCCGCACATTGACTATAGAGTTAATATTTAGAAAAGTGCCAATTTGAGTCCCAAGTGAATTTTCACTAGTATTTCAATAACTACTTAAGAAAATAATTTTCCCCAGAAAGAAGATAAGTTTTGCTTTCATTTCATCTAATAACATCCAAAAAAAAAAAATTTTTTTTTTCTTCAGAAAATATTGTTTTTATACATCAAAAAAAAGATCGGTAACGTGTCCTAAGTAGCAAAGCTTAGCATGCCAACAGGTCATGCGCACTTTCTAACTTCCCAAAAAACGCACTTGCACAAAAAACGATTCTATTTTTACCCCTTTGTTAATATTTTACTTCATTTTTGTTTTAATCGATTCCTGATTTTCTAGCCGATGCGAAATAAGCGTGTCCCTAGTTCCGCCGTCAGAGCGGTAGCAATAACTTCTGATCTATGTTTAGGCTCCCAAAATAATTTACTGCACCTATACCACGTGATACTGAGTACCTGGTGGGATGTTTCATCGCATCGTAATTAAAAATTTGCATTTCTGCATCTAAAATTGTAGGTAAGATTTTTTAAAATGATTTTATAAAATGTATCATTTAAGTCATCAGATCGTTATCACGCGCTAAAATGCGCAGTTTTTATTATTTTAAAAATTATTTATATATAAGTATAGTCCTTTATTACAAGTGAAAAAACCACGTGTTTGATTTTGGTTTACCGCGATCGACTCGGAAAAAAAAAAAAAAAAAAAAAAAACTTTGTCAGTTTGTCAGATCGGTAACAGTCAGAGCGGTAACATTGAAAAACAGCGAATATATTACCGAACTAACTCACACGTTTCAGAATTATTAAAAAGCAAACCTCGTACGTTTTAGCCATATATATTGAATATTTTTGTTCTTAAAAAATGAGAAGCAATTAGTTTTAGTACAATTGCTTCATTTGTGGTTTGTATGACCTGACAATAGAAGTTAGTAAAATAAGAAAAATTGATACTGCAGAAATAAAGTTAATTAATTATTATTTTATTTATTTATTTATTTTTTTGGTGCTTCAATTTTTCATAACTTTGCTAAATAACTAGATAATAACTAGCATGCGAAATTTGAATTTCCGATCAAGAAATTAAATTTCCTGCAACTAATAAAAGAAAAGCAAGCAGCAGAGCTGTGTGTTGAAAAAGTTGAAGTTGTGTGTTGTTCCAAAACAAAACAAATGTTTTATGAGCTTGGATTTCCTAATCTTATAATTTATTTTGTCTAAAAACCTTATCGCTCATTTTTATTTCCAAGAAATGCTTCTTTATAATGAAATTTGATTTTTTAGCTAATATATATATTTTAATATAATTATCTTAATTCTATGCTAAAAATGCAAGGAAATGATATCATTTTTAGAGATGTTAACGAAGACTGAAAGCATAAATTCAAATATGTAACTCATATTAACATCAGATCTGTAACATTCATCAGATCTGTAACGGCTTAGAAGTGAGTAATCTAAGGAGGGGGTAAATAACTTCCTTGACCTCCCCCCGTTTATTTTCTTGCATTTAGACCCAATTTAGACTTAGAATCCAATATTAGTTTTTTTCTGCAAAAAAAAAAAATATCAGAAAACTCCAACTTTAAATTGGCACTTCTAAATATTGGCTCAATATTAAGTAGGTACATCATTTAACAACAAGAGGAAAAAATGGGAGGTTTTATGTAGTTAATGATTTAAAGGATCAAGAAGAAAGAATAGAGATTAAAACTGGGGACAGTTATGTGGTGAAATACGAAAATACGTTGTATCCTGGAGTTCTGACAATTGTTGAAGAAAACGAGTTTTAAGTAAAAGTAATTTCTGATGTTGTAACCTATTGGTAATAACTAGGAACGATAGATGAAAGTTATTATAAGAAATAAAACATGAGCTGAAAAATGTAACCAATTATGCATTAAAAAAAATTAGTCTTGTGTAATAGTTTTAATAAATGATATTGGTATTTGAGTCTTGCATTTAATTTCTGTGAATTGAACTTAAAATTGTACTGAGCTGAATAAAACTGAGCTGTAGTTTTCATTCATTATTTCTTGTAATAAAGATATGTTTGTAAGTGAATTTTGTAACGTAAGTTACTCAGCTGAAAATTCCCCCAATTTTTAATTTTTGAATTAAAGTTTTAAACCTATGAAAATAAATTCCTAAAGGTAACCAAAAAACTGATAAATAGCTAAAAACTTAGAATAGTTTAAACAGAGCAGAAATTTGCCTTACAACCAATTGTCAAATTATGCCATTCGCTCTTTGTGTAACGTAAGTTGCTGTTTTATTTTTGGCTGCTAAATTTTGTAAAATTTAAATACATAAAAGATTTTTACATTTTAATATTGCTTTTGATTGCCGTTTTCATAAATCACTTTTGTACAAGGTTTGTATTGCATTGTTTGCACAGAGGTGCTAAATACCAAAGAGTTGATCCAACTGTAACGTAACTTACCATGGAATGTCCCTTCTAAAATTTTTGCTACAAATAACCATGAAAACTTGTTGCCTAGGTGCTTAAAATGGTCACTTTTTTGGCAGGGGTTTAGAAAAGTGTATCATCAAGTCAAATTTAGCTTCCAACGAAGACAACTAGAATTGTCACCAAACCTTTAACCAAACTTTTCACTTGCATTTTCGTTTGCGGATTTTAATGCTATCCAATGGGGCAATTATTTTGGTTCAGTGATTCTTCTTCTAAAATGCTCCATTCACACGAGAAATAAAGATACTTTGGGTACATTGCTTGCTGGCCCAAAAGCGGAGGCAAGCACTTATAGTCTAAGGTATATTGTCCAACCATACTTTTAGCCTTCAAATTGTTAAAAATCAAAGCTGAATTCCTGCAAGACTATTTCAGATATGCAGATTGCACTAAAATTTTTGAAGCACAGTTGTTAATATGAACAATCACTGCTTTTAGCCTTCTTTCTAGGTTATCCGTAAAGAGCCTCCAGTCGTTCAAGCTGTATTGTTCGCTAAAATTCTTTAGTAATCCATACACATTGCTGTAGTAAACTGAAACTATCTTGAGAAAAGTGTTAGACGAAATCTGTTCCTCTTTTCCCGATACATAAGAAGGAGGTACCACGAGCCAATTAACTCTTTCACTTTATCCCAGAGTCAAACTATGCGGAAGATTCTTTAAAAAGACAAAATCTCAGTAAAATTGGTTGCTGCTATTCGAACTATTTTTGGATAAAAATTTAACATCAATATTGTTTCTTTTCTCATCATTCCCCTTCTGAGACACAGAAATATCTCTGGTTTTTGTCAATAACGGTTACTACTGTCTGATTTTCTTAGGTAAAATCTTCCGCGTATTTACGCATGCGTCAGGCCTTCTCTGATCTTACCAAAATAGGGGTGATTGTTAAAATAGCAATAAGGGGAAGAATAATAAGAAGCATTTTGAGCTGTATCAAACAACGTAGAATAATGCTAATTTTAAATACATAGTTTTGTTGAATATGTCAAAAGGATAGCAAATGCAAGCTTTTAATTGAAATATTCGAAAAGTTCCCATCCACAACCCATCGCGCCTTTTTTAAGTGGAATGTTTCGCTAGTGCTAGGCGCGGAATTCAAGGACAGACAGTATATGCTTATCTCCTTACTCCATTAAAACACAGTGGGTTCTTGGCTACATGAAAAAGCACAATTTTCAGAACAAGAAAAAAAAGGTACGTGATGGTGGTGTTTATTTATTTATTCATTTGATTCTTTTTCCTTCAGTTATTTTTAAAGTTCCTGAAATCATCAGACCAAAATCTTACAAAATCAAATTTTGGTTCGAACCGATTTTTATTTTCTCTTTGGTTGCAGGACAGCACAAATTGAGTCGATTCAATAATGAAAATATTTGTCGAGTTGAGGGGGATGTCAAATGATTTATCTACATAACAATGCAGATAATTCTGATAAAAGAGTAAAAAAAACAGGGAAAATATTATTCCAAGACACAATTTTTGATTAAAATCAAGATCCTAATGTATAATGTTCACATTAAATGCGATTGAAATAAAAGTAAAAGTATCGTAATAGAATAATAATTAATTTAGCTTCAGCTGATCTCTATTTTTCGCTGTCATGTTAAATATTTAACGATATTTACTTTAGCATATTAACATTACGTAAATCGTTTACTAAGTCTACAAACTTTCCCCTAAAAAACAAACAAGTCAACTAAATTCAGACGACAAAAATATATTCTTCATGTATGTAAACAGCCATAATCTTTCATTACTGTAATGGTTCACATTATTCTAATGAAATTTCCATTTTCCATTTAATTTCTACTCGTTCTTTCTAAGCGTTGATGTCATTTTTCAAATTTACTTTTAGCGAAAATGCTTCATATTATGAATGAATTTTGTTAATTAAAAAAGGAGTTTTCTTCAGAAGCGTGAAAGCATGCCGAAGGACGACTGAGACTTAATGGATAGTCCTAGAACATCGGAATAATTGCGTACAAATTAAAATGATTAAGATTAAACCGTGTGACTATGACGAAATTTCTTCGAAAAGATTTCTATAAAGAATTCCATTAAATGATTTCGGCCAGAGTATAAGTGTATCATAATATCAGGAAATGAATTTCGCTCGAGAATAAATTAAAACTAGTTTTTTTTTCATATTCATTTGAGAAAGAATGTGTCTTAAATTTTATACTAAGCAGTGTACAAAAGAAGTAACTAATGCACAAAAGATGAATTATTCTAAGTTTAAGCTTTAATTAATAAATATGTATTTAAGTTTGGCATTTTATTGAACCAATACCCCATTTGCAAAATATTAGTTAGATAAAGCTTTGTGATGATAATACTGCCCTCCTAAGCTAGTAACGAATGTCCGACATCTTTTTGAGGTACACATTATTTCAATTTTTATTAGCCTACTTTCCCGGTAAAAATAAAAGAAAGACAAAAAAAACATTAAAAGAGGCTTAATGCATCTAAAAATATTGCCAAGTCCGAAAAACAAGTCAAAAAGGAATAAAAATTAAAATAAATATCGAAAAATTAAAAATTGGAAAGTAGGGTATTGAGATGGGAATTTTGTGTGTCGGTCGGTCGGTCGGTCTGTCTGTCCGCCCCCCCCCCCTAATAACTTTTGAATGAACATTTCCATTTGAACAAACTTTTTTGTTGGAAAGATCTCGGCGAGTATACAGCTCATTCCCATATTTGATTTTTCGATTTGAACAATTTTTGGTTCAACTTTGAACCGTTCAAACAACCTGACCCGCGACACTAACTTTTTAGTGAACAGTCCGATTTGAACAAACTTTTTTAGTTCGAAAGATCTTATCAAGGATACTTCATTCCCGTATTTACATTTCCGATTTGAACAATTTTTCGTTCAACAGTGAACAGTTCAAACAAGCTGTCAACCCTAATAACTTTTGAGTGAACAGTCCGATTTAAACAAACTTTTTTTTGTTCGAAGGATCTCAGCAAGGATACTTCATTACCATATTTAAATTTTCAATGTGAACATTTTTTCGTTCAACATGGAACCGTTCAAGCAACCTTTCCCCACCTAATAACTTTTAAGTGAACCGTCCGAATTGAATAAAAAAATTTTTGTTCGAAAGATCTCGGAGAGGCTCATTCCCATATTTCGCTTTTTGATTTGAACCATTTTTCGTTCAATGTTGAACCGTTCAGAAATGTAATATTAGCGCCTACGGGGAAATTTAAGTTGAATGTTGATCGTGAACTTAACGGCGGATTTTCCTCAAACTAACTTTGTAAGAAAATGGTTTTGATATAATTAATGTATGTAAAGTACTTTTCGAAATAATCTTCTGTGAGGACTCTGATACCGACTCCGACCCCGCAAACAGGGCGGAAATGCAGGCTGAGAAAAAAATGACGATTTTTTATTTAGTTATTTATTTATTTATTTATTATTATTTTTTTTTGGCAGACGATTTTTATTTTCGTAACAAAAATGTTTCATTCACGAGAGCATTTTATTCTTTATTTATATTTAACAACTGGCAACGGATTAAGAATAAAATTCGAGACATTTTATGAACAAACGAGGTTTTTTTTTTTTTTCTTTGATAAAATGTGTTTTGATGTTCTTTGTATTTTTATTCATTTATTTTTTTAAACGATTGAGGAATTTTTGCTACGGAAAAACCCTAACAGTTACATTCTTTAAAAGGTGAAAGAAAACTTTATTCGTTTATTTACTTTTTACGTGTCTATTTCATCTGATGAGAGGGGTATATTTTGCTTTTACAAATCAGCTTTAAGTGCTAAAAAGGTAATGACATAGTTTTCCGCCTCAGATAATCAAGAGAATATTGATCAGATGCTAGAATGCCGATGTCGATATACGGGAAAGTAGGCTCGTATAGTTCTTGACAGAACTTCTTGTAAACATTTATTTTGCACTTTTTTAGTGCGTTTTCTGTAAAAAGTTATGCAATGGAATAGCTTAACTGATAAAACTGGTGTAACGTTACACATCGCTCATAACGTTACACCAGTTTTAACAGTTAAGTTAATCCATTGTATTGGAGGCAGATGCTGCCAACGCTTTTTCAGAAGGGCCGGGAAGAATTCCTCCACATCAGCAGAAAACCTACCGAAACCGAAGTCAAAAACCGAAAATCCGGGTACTTTCCATAGGAAAACTATTTAATTCATTTTACGTTTCTGCTTTACGGTCAGTGTGGAGCTTGGCCCTAAGCGTTGGCAGAATCTGCCTCTTAAAATTTTTAGCGTACTTAAATTTTTTAGTGTACTTTTCTATACTAATACTTAGCATTTATTTGTATTTACTCAAGTTTGATTTTTAAAATAATATAACGATCCATTTATATGCAACGGTGCTTTAAAAACTTTATATGACAGTTCTTAATGAGCGTATAATTTGTGATAGGAAAAATGCCATCTACGTGATGCATTAGGCTTCGAACTTCAGTTCAGTAGTGTGCCGAAGAAAATTGAAATTTTTATGTGTCTTTCTTTTACTCAATTCAGAAATGAGCATATCTATCCATCTACGTATCCGTCTATGTCATCCTAACTTCTCTCTATCACCAGTAAACTGACTATCGAACCAGGCATCAATAGATTCGTAATTTTTCAATCTTCATGTGTAGGCATGTTTCGTTATAGTAGGACTTAAATTAGCGGAAATATAAATTAAACGTCTGATCAATATAATTAATTTAAACTTGAAGTAGCATTAATTTAAACGCCCTCCCCCACCCCCCGCCCCATGAGTTCTTCCTTGGAAATTTACCATTCTGCTTGCTGTCAGGCGATCGATAATTTTTCAACTCGGAAGTAGTAAAATATTACAATAATAATTCGTAGATGAGAACGTTCCCCCAGGAAAGTAAAAGTTTCGAGTAGCGTAAGTAAAGCGCGTTTTTTTGATTAAAAAATTTTGATGTGAAAAATTAATCTTAGAAAAGTCGAGCTGCGAAATGGAGTGAAATGTTACTCGACAAGCGGCAAGCTGAATATTAATGTAGCGCGGCAGATGAAAAATGTGATTGAAGCCCCGAAGTACACTGCTGAGAATGGAATTGTTTTACAGGTGCGCTAACCCGAAGTACAGGGTCCGTTCAAAGAGTAAAGCGCATTTTCTGTGAACAATTTGTCACAAACGCTTAAAAATTGTTCAAAATATTCTTCTCCTGCGTCCAGAAGATTTCTGCCCCCAGCTCGGTTACTTCCTATTTCAGGCTGATGAGTGCCAACAAACGCGAAACTGAAGTAATTTAATGGAATAACCGAGTTGCTGGTGTGTTGCATGTGCGTCTGCCTTAGCCCTGACTGAGGAGAAGTAACTTACTGCTTTATACCTGAGCTCTGCCTTAAATTAACGAGTTGTGCCGTACCATTATGCGATCGCTCGCTTGTGTTCTTATTTTACATGAACTACCAGTTTTTCGTCACGCTTTGCTTCTATAAGAGGATTTTAGCTTCCAGCTCTATTACTTCTTAATGGAATGCCAAAAATCAGGAAACCGCAATCCTTGGATGGAATAAATAAGCTGGCAGTGTATTGCATGTATTTCTTCTTTAGCCCTGGCTTAAGGGCGGTAGCTTAGTTCTTCATAAAATTGAATATTTAATTGTTAAATTACTGTACAATCAGAGTTGGTTTTCTAAAAGGTAAATTATAATTTAACATCATAAATTATAACTTATGTTGGTTGTTTTTTAGCCCCATGAAATATGCACCTGGAAACGTACGTCTAAATAATAGTGCAAATGCGCAAATATAAGGGCACGATTTTCAAACAGAAAATGTTTATACCAAATCATATTTTTCAGTACCGTGATGAAGATAAAATCTAATACCAGGTTTATCTAACCCTTAAAAGGGAACAAAATTTTTATTTCAAGAAGAACACTTTCATATGATGCAATATAATGGGTTCTAAAACAAAAGTATCGGGGAAAAATGCGTATTACAGAGATTTATTAATAAAATTAATAAAGGACGTAAAAATTATTGAAAGTATTGTATCTTTTATTATCAACGTTATTGCAAAGTTGGCTCAGAAATCCAGCACCTTCAACTACAAACTGGTCTTAGACAACATTATTTGTTTATATATAAATTATATACGCGAGTATATACATTTTTTTCTCTTTTTTTAATTTTTTTTTTTTGTTTTTTTTTTTTTTTTTTTGAATCCTTTATATTTTAAAAGAATTAATTCATTCAGAAAAAAAAACTCTTTAAATGCTTACAGCATGGGAATTTTCAATAATCAGCTAGAAAAGCATAAAAAAAATCATTTTACCTCCTCTCGTAAATTTGTTTAGTACCATCTTCTTTGTTTTAACTCATCTTTAGATATGTGTGTAGATTTTTTTCCCCTTTAATGCTTTATAAAAGCCAAAATTAACTTGGTGGATGCCGATAATAAGCGAAACAGAACCCATACTCCACAGATAACAATCACCCTTTTCATTTTTGCATACCCTCGACAAAATTTATACAATCTATTCTTCTATTCATGTCCCTATACTAAAGTCCATGGACCAAGCCCAACAATTTTCCTATCCGTGCCTTATCTCCCCGCTGCAAATCCAAAAATGGTCTCCTATTGTTTCTGACATATTCTCTCCACCCTTTCAGCAAACTATTCCACCCTGGCATAGGAAGTCCCCATTAAACCGTAGCGTGCGCCACCCATTTTTTGTCCTGTCGCTTAAAGTCGCTTTCAACATTGAATTAGAGTTTTATTCGTGGAGCGAACACTGAGGGCTGAAACGATACCTCATAAAAGCATCAACTGTTCACTCGGACTTCCTTTTGCGAATATGCGTTGCCTAGCAACGGGGAAATGTTTTTGCGTTTAGTTCGTCGTGTTTAGAGGGAGATTGAGCGTGGAATGCTCGGTTTTTGATTTTTTTTTTCTTCTTTGGGGAGATATTGGATTATTTTTAAGAATTTGACTGCATAATTTTGTAGTATATATAATGAAACACCACATAGGTTTTTTTTTTTTTTTTTTTTTTTTTTTTAACTAGTCTATTTTTGGGGGTAAATAAGGAGGAGAATGCTAAAATATGCCAGCTATTTGTCAGAAGTTGAACACTGATTTGTTACTTGTACACGAAATGAACGAAACAAAAGAACCCATCCAAAATATTGGTTTGAATTCAGTAGAAGATGAAATAATTTTCTGCCATGTTTCAAAAATAACAGTGAAATTTTAAATTTCTAAAAAAATAAACTATAAAAAATAGAAAATTAACATTAACGGCGAATTTGTAAGCAACTGAATGAATTAAAAGTTAAAGTTTTGTTTACTAATAGCAAATGTGTACAGGTGCAACAAAACACTTGTTACATTAAAGTTTCGTGTGGCATCTCGATGTAGCAAACATTATTTGAGAAACCCTACTCGAGAAAGAGACAGATAAATGTACTGTCGAAGAGCTGTTGAAACCATGATGAAACATTTCACTGTACTATATATGTATTTTTTTTTTTTTTTTTTTTGTTATTATAAAAGGATTTTTTTTTTTTTTTTTTTTTGTAGTTACCATTTAAGTATTGAGATCTACTGATGTCCAGTGCAGTCATTATTTAGTTTATATTAGGCATGTTTTGATTTTAAATGCTCAATGTAATTTGTCAAGTGCACGCGGAGCAAAGTGGATGGGGCAGAGTGAAATATCTCATTTCGTTTACTTATACATTTACCAAATCAAGTACGTATTTCTTTATTTATTGATTAATTCGCATTATTTTAATTATTAATTAACTTATTTATTTATTCATTATCTTATTTTGCCATGCATTCGGTATTTTCTTTACTCATTTTGTTTTCTAATATATATATTAATTAATTCATTTTTTTAATTTTTTTTTCATAGATAATCCATTTATTTGTTTATTTATGCATTTGTTTGATGGAAGTTACAGTAACTCATCAAGTAGACAATGTTTCATTACAAATAAATGTATTTATCACTTTGCCTCATGGTTTTTTGAGGTGAAAAATTTTCGCCTTTTTATTAATGTGCAAAATAACTGCCAAAAATAAAAAATAATATTTCAACGATAGTCGCATGACAAATACATTATTTCTCCTTTATATGTACACTGATTTTCAGAAGAAATTTCCCATTTGTTCATTTTGAAACATGTATGTTATCTTAACTATTTCACTTTGCCCCACGTTCCCCTACTTTTATTGTGCCCTCAAAGGTTTCTTTTCGGAACATTTAATTTATGTTTTCCAAAACTGATATATATATATTTCTACGTATTCTACTGGAGAACTACTGCATGAATAAAAAGAACTACAGAAAATTCCTTCTGCATACCTTTTATTTAGGACTTCCGTTTCTTGTGATCTATACGCATTCGTAGCTCAAGTGTCGAATAAATATATTTTGGAAATGTACGCAAACTTTCAAGGAGGCATTTTTTTTTTTCGTTAAAAAATACTAGAGCTCGGTAACCTAGTTGACTTCGAAATAAGAAAAACAAAATTGGATATGTTTCAAGGGAAGGTTTCCTGACATTATTTTCGAAAATTTGAATCAAAAAAGAAATTTTTATACTTTATTTTTATACTCTTCGGGTATTTTTCATAGCATTTTTTTTAATATTCAATTTCAAAATATTAGATTAACCTTCAATAATTTTGATTTTAATGTAAATGACCTTCCAATTGCGTGAAAGCGTTTTTTTAGAAACTTTTCGTACTACCATCAATTTTTAAACTTTTAGATACCCAAACATCTCTTTTATTCTAAGGGCAGACAAAATAGAATATGAAAGCTATATCTTTTTAAAATTTACAAAATAATTCTATCATATTCACTTTATTATGATAGAAACATCTCAATAATATAATGAATGGTAAGGTAACTAATGTTTTTTCCCCTCAAATACATTCTATGAGTAACAAATAAAAGCAGTAATATTTTCAATTTTAATGACTTGGCAGTGACTTTTTTTAATTACAAGGTATTTTTTCAAGTCTATAAGAATTGTATTTCGCCCATTTTTTTTTTTTTTTTTTGTTTTTAATTATATTCTAAACTGTTAAAAATTGTTCAAATCAAAATATAAAATGTAGGGAATGCAATGAGCTTACAAGGATTTTTTGAACAAAAAAAAGGTTCGAGTGAGAAAATTCCCTTAAGTTTTTGAGGGAGGGGGGAGAAAGATCGACAGGCATACATTCCACCCATCTCACAAATCCAATTTTCACTTTTTGAATATTTATTTTTGGGTCATTTTCAAAATTTGCTTACATTTGCTGTCCAGAGGTTAAAAAAACGATTTTGTAGCACAACTTATATTTTAAATTCAATGCGAACAATTATTTTCTGCAAGAAATACCCCCAAAAAAATTCTATTACTCAAAAAATTATTCAAATTTATTTATTTATTTTTATATAAGTCTTTAAAAATGAGAATCAAGGCGAAAACGCTTGTCTATTTCCAATTTTCGCAAGTTCAACTGTTTTTTATACACTTAATTGTATAAAAAATTATATCAACAAATTATTTTTATATATTGACTATTAGTACATAATATTCATAATGAATATTGACAATAGTAATTTTTTTTGAGTCAGAAATGTATGAATATATTTTGTCCGGCAGTTCTTGTAAAGTCCGCTACCCGAAGATTATTTTAGCTAAAAAAGGTATTTATTGCAGTCAAAAGATGGTAACACGTACTCAGTTAACTTAACAAACTAAGAACGTAACTATTTCGTACCATTTTGTTTTCCTGAGTCGAGAAGTATTGCTGTAGCGTTTCGCACAAGATTTCTTCCAGGTGCGTACTTTTATTCTTTGTCAAGTCTGTTACCAAATATTTTAGTATTAATGTTTATACTTTTTCTCAACTTTTACAACGAAATATTGCTTATTATACAACTCTAAGAAAATGCATATTGTTTTTCAATTTTTAAATTTGACAACCTAGCCATAATTTGACATTTTGGTTGAAATGTCAAGTCCGTTACTGGTCAAATCCGTTACCAAATGTCAAGTCCGTTACCATACAGTTTTTGATCAATATTTTAACAATCGCAAACATCGTTTTAAGCTTCAGGGATGCAAATAATTTCAAATGAAGTTGGTTCTAGGTGCTATGATATAGTTTGAAAGTGAGATTTCATATTGATTTTGTATGGTAACGGACGACAAAGTTCCTTTGCAAACTTAAAGTTTCACAACAGCATTTGAATACTTAATTATTCATCAAGGTGTACAACCAATTACTTTTTCGCCCACCTAAAATATGTGACAAAACATCTGTTAGTGATTCTAAAAGAAAATTGCAAGTTAAAAAAAATACTTAAAAATTATGAAATGTAAGAATATGGTGAAAATGACACTTATGTATTTATTTTTTTATTTTATTTATTTTGTTTTACATTTACTTTTTTTTTTACTTTCTGCGATTTTTTATGGGCGCATTAGGTCTTTTGGAGAGATCTTTTTTTGTACTTTTAATTTTCTTTCTTTTACTTTTACAACAAAGTAGGCTAAAAGTAGCTGATTACTTAAATCGAAGCCCGTGTGCAGTTGATGATTTTCAGTGAGGAGGGTTAGAATAAAAAATAATTCTAAAACAGTAACGCTTTCGACATTGGCAACAAAAGAGTCAACATGGAATGGTAAAATATCGTTACCGTTTGCAGCACCACCTATCCAGTAATATTTTAACTGATTTCCTAACCATATAACTGACTTCAGTCAAAAAATAAAATTAGATCTAAAAATAAACGAATAAAATGATAGAATTCCTGTTCAAAATTTAATATCAATTTTTAAATATTCGTGATTTATCAAACATAGTATGTCTTGTTATTATAAAATGATTAAGTTCTTGTAAATGTGATTTTAAGAATTAATTAAGATCTGCTGGTGACCAGTGCTAAACTTATTCAGTTCATATTAGGCAATTTTAGATTTTCATTGCTCAGTGTAATTTGTCACGTGCACGCGGGGCGAAGTGAAATAGTTCATTATGTTTACTTATTCATTCATTTATTAAATCACATACGTAGTTTTTTTAATTGTTAATTTATTTGCATTCCGTTGAGTATTAATTCGCGTATTTATTCATTCATTCACTTTTTTCTAATTCAGTCCCAATCATTTACTTCTTACTCATATATCGGTTAGTTCATTTATTCATTTATTTATTTCGTTTCTTCTTATTATTCTTTATTTTTTCATTATTTCTTTATTTTTCCGTTTAGTTACACATTCATTTTATAGAAAATGATCCATTAAAAAATTCTTTTTTTACTTTGCATGATGCACTATGATTTTTTGAGGTGCTAATGGAAAAAATTCTTATTTGTTAATTGTGAAACGGGTCAGTTACTTTAACCTATTTCCATTTACCCCACATTCCCCGACTATTTTATTGTCTAATAAATATAGCACCTCAGACCCGTAATTTCAAACTTTTTCGGGAGGGTGGTGGGGGTAAAAGGTTTATTGTTTTCACAATGTAAATTATACCAAAAACACGCCCACTTACATTGATTTCCCAAAGTCATGAGGGAGACAATTGACCCTCTCCCCATGACCCTCTTAAAAGATGAGCCTGTAGCACCTCCGCCAAGCCACAAGAAGGTGATTATAACATTTTCTAATACGTGGGAAAATGTAAACTTATACGACGGACTGAAAAGATAGATAAACCTATTTTTATTCTAATTTCTTAAATAATTTACGGTATCATCAAAGAACTATTCGTGACTAACGAAATCAAAAATCATAACTGACAAATTCTGTGCTTGTCATGTTTTTCAAACCTAAAAGTAATTGGAGGAATTATTACTGACACTAAATGATTATAATTTCACGAAGCTTAAATCCCCCAATGAATTTAAGTTTTACACGCTCTTAAACTGTTTACATAACATTAATATTTATGCTCTGATAGCTAGAGAATTTTAATAAGTGCCAAATAAATACTCGAATATTTCGTTACGCATTTGGACATGCAATGCCGTTATTTTAACATATTTTCAATTGCCGATGCATTTTATGTCCTCGTCATCTCAGGGTAATATATTTCAGGATAAGTTGATTAATTTGCTTCAATTAATTCAGGAATAAATTATTTGGAATGTTTGAAAGCGTAATGATCGATTACCATCTGCTGAGGTAATTAAGGTAGAAATTAGAAGCAGAAGTTGCCAGTCGAAATGTAAAGTACAGATGTTTTAAGTATAATGGAAATATTAAATTGACATTTTTTTTTAAAGCAGGACAAGCAAAGGTTAGTGTGCAAAATATGTTTTATTGTGAATACAAAAAAAAAAATCTTCATTTAATTTACATATTATAAACATGTTTTTCTTTTTTTTAACCCCAGGAGTAGAATTGTTTTCAAGCAGTCTACGCCAGATTTAAAACCGAAAATAGACTAAAATAAAGCGTGATTTGAGTAATAGAGAAATCTAAATAAGCACCAAGAAGTACATAAAAAGGAAGATGCTACTTTTGAAAAACTACAAGTATATGTTACATGTGGGTCATACCCTCGAAAATACGGTACACATTTTTATTCGCTGATTTGTATTGTATTTTTCTCCTTTTAACGTTTAAGTTTGTTTTTCTTCCCCTATTAAGAAACTGTCAGCAAATCTTCGACGCATGCGGCATGAATCCTGCATTTCTACTACTAAGTTCTTAATTATCTCATTCAGATACATGATATCCTCGATTATTCGGAGTTCTTTTAACCGGTACCTCATTGGACTGACATATATTTTCTCGAAAGTTATTTCTCCTTTTTTAGTCAGTAAACAGTATTATTTTAGGTCACAGGAGGAACTCCTTCTTTCTGGTGAAACAGCGTGATTAAATTGCTCAAATTCCTAGCAAAAGGCCAACGAAGTATTTTTTCCGCCACTTGAGAGCATTTAACTAATGTTGCTATTTGGTATTGGGTTCTTTTTAACATGCAACATAAAATAAGACTTAAAACATAAAATTGAGTAAATTAGCACATTTTCCTTCTTTTTTCTTTTCTTATAGTGCTGAATAAAAATTTTATGCTCTGGATTTAGTTATAGTTGAAATTTTTAAATTCTATTTTCTATTTTTTTCAGAAAATAAATGCTGCTCTTATATAAGTTTTTAAGTTATAACTTTTGCAAAAAAAAAAAAAAAATCAAAATTGCAGCTAAAACCAGATTTTTCCCACCCCTTGATAGCAATTAACTAATGCTAAAAGTTGGTATTGAATTCTTTTAATTTTTTTGTTGGGCCATAGTTTGGACCACTTGTTCGGTAAAAGTTTAAGCTCGTGGCATTTCAAAATCCTTTGAATTTAATTGTAATAAGAACAGTAGTTAATACTCAACTAAGTTTTTAAAAAAGGAAAAAAAAACCTGCTCTAAAAAAACTTCAAACTATTCTCAACGCAAAATCAGGCGGAAACAAAATTCTAAAACAATCCAAAGCTGTGTCAAAATGCATAGAAAATAACATTTTTTTTAATTACATATTTTTTGGTTCACATAATTTCAAGAAAAAATAAAATGACAATATTTAATGACGGGTTTTATTGTTTGTTTTATTTTCTATTCATAAACCGTATTTTAGAGGTGCAAATATGAAATTAAAATTTCATGCATATGAATTTTCCTTTATGATTCATATTTTTATTGTTTGTCATTATTTTAGAAAAAAAAAAGCCAATAATGATCACTAAAGGCGAAATTGATTCATGTCCATGATTTTGAATGAACTTATTATAACACAAATTTACTGCAATCCATAAATTTTTACCTTTTCACTTCATACTTTCGTCCTGGTTATGCGTAATGATAATATATCAAAGTTACCCATATTCTTAATTACAGTAATTGTTTTACTAAAGAATCGAGTTATACTGAATTAAGGACTATTTGTCTGTTACTCAGCTCTATATTAAGAAAATAACATTAAACTGGGTTAGGTTGTGGTTAAAACAAATATTTAGGACTTATAATTCTGTTCTGCGGTGTATTTTAGTGTTGTCATAAATTAGAAAGGGCTCGTTATGCTGAACAACCACGGAAATAATAATAATAGTAGTATGTTTGATAATTCAATTATTGATATTAGATACTTATGTATATTAGGTATACTACTTACAATAACAGGAATTACTAACATATAAGTCAATTAACCGACCAACTTGAACTCTTATTAATTACTTCCTTAAAGGAAACAATTAAAAAATATATTTCTAAAACTACATCTCAGTGTGCAGAATAACTTACTAATTAAGATTTTTGAGCTTAATTATTGCCTCCAACAGGCAAGAACCGCATGTCCAGGATTTTGACCTTACTGAAGAAATGTGAACGACTCCCTGCAGATTTGCCGATTTAAAGTGATAAAAATGAAACTGTTCAAAAACTGATTTAGAATTCCACCTCGAATGCTTTATATACAAAAATATACATAAAATTCTCCCATTTCGAAAAACTGCAAAATATGAAACCCTTTTTAAAGTACCATTTTCTTTTGAAATCGCTATTTTTGTAGATATGTCGCGAAAAGTGATATGTTATCCGCGTGGAACTTTATTTTTTTCAGGTTTGAATTTATTTCCGTTGAATTTTGTCAAATGCTTGTTGACCGGGGTATGTAGGTTTCTAAGAAATAAAATACGCATAAGCGAAACAGTTTCATCGCATGCACTTTATTCACTTTCCTTTCAAAGCTTTTTATCACACTGGTATGTTTTCCATTCATGTCAGAAAAAAGTATAAAAGATAACGCACGTTACTTATAAAGGAAAACTAAAAAATGCATGAACTGAAAAATATATTTCATACGGTAGAAAGGTATGAATGGGGAATCGTTGAAATTTCATAGTATATGTGAACCTTTTACGTACACATCAACGCGCATTCCATCCGTCCGCCAATATTTATGCAGTCATTTTTTGTATTTACTTAATACAAAAGATATTTTTATAGTTTTTTGCTTATTTTTTATTTTTGGTAAGGGGTGGAGAAATAAAGGAAAAAATTTAAAAACTTCACTAAAATCTAACTATAAGTAATAAATATGTTTAGAAATACATTTTTTAATGATTTATGTGCTTAACTTCTACTAATCTTTTGCTAAATTTCGCGTTTCTGCTATTCTTACGTTAATACAATTTAAGGAGCAAAATACTTGAAATATAACAATGCGCCACTGCTATTTTGCTCGCTTATTATACATATTTAGCTTCAATCTTTACAAAACAATAACTTTTATATCCAATTACAACCGTCTAGCTGAGTAGGGCATAAAAACCTTTTGCACCCTAATTGACACATTACGCCATTTTCTGCACTAAACCTACTGTGTATGAATGAAAAAAAAATAAGTTTAGTGAAATGAAACGCATAAAATGCAACGAAATTTAAATATCACTCATATGGATCTATAATATTGCACAGTGAATTGGGAATTTTTTTTATGTAAAAAATTTTTAAAAAAGAAAGAAACGATGCAGGAAAATATGGAATTAGTTTTTACCTTTTATCTTTAGACCACGATAAATTTCACCTTTTTTATTTACAGAATTTTAAAGTTCTCACATTCTAGCTTCGAAAGGAGGCCAAGTTTTTACTTTACGAGCGGATTTATTAGCATCGGGTGGATGAAGAGCAGTCGAAATCTTCCATCTCGTAAATTTACGTGCAGGATTTGCGCTGAGAGCTTTATTCCACTAGAGGCGAAATATTTGTTGAAGCATTGGGAAAGAGCGCCATTCGTCGCCAGGACCAGATTAGGTAGGACAATTATGTTTGCCGAGAATAGTGAATTTTCGATTATTTTAATGCGTCTCTGAGACTGTTTAATTCATGGCACCTCCTCAAAGCATTCACAATGCTGATTTGCTTGGCAAGAAGCCCTGCAAAAAAACACAATTTGGTAGATTTGATTTAAGGAAATTCTTCAGAGAAGATAGTTTTGCACGATTTTCTATAAATCCAGTCCAGAATATTTTTCTTCATAACTCTGAATCTTCAATATAATATTTCTCGAAACATTATATGTTCGAGTTATACTGTGCCTCGGACAGGTAAACTGCAATATGTACAACGTTTTCCTTCATCTTTTATCTTTTGTTCTTATTTTTGCTTTTTTTATCTATCTTTTTCAGTTTTCTTACACAAACGCATTCATTTGGCTTGCGCTGAGACAAGAGTAAGTTACAATTTTTTCAGCGTTTGAGGAAAATAGAAAAAAAATGTATCTTTAAACATCTCCTAAACCCCCCCTCTTAACCCTCTCCCCCTCTCTCTTTGATGAGATACTGCCTTTTAGTTAATTACGGCAGTATAGAAAGGAGTAAAGAATAAATCTGGTGTCTCTCAGTCTATTGTATTTAGACTGGTAGCTAGGGAGTAACGTTAAATAAGCAAACGCATGCATGTTTGTATGCTATTTCCTTGAAAATGTCCGAAGGTTACGGGTTGAGTTAGCAATAAAAAAATGCAGAATTTCCAAGGAATGTATTTATAACTGCTGCAAATTTTATGCGAAAATATAATCAATATTATTTTGTAAATTTTGCAAAAAACGTCCGCTTGAATTTAAATTTTGTATCAGTCGAAAGACCTTTATTATAATACAATCAAAAAAGTTCTAGCTCGAATTCGGCATGCTTATGGTTTTTTTAAGTAAAATTATTCACTAAGTGCCCTGCTCCACATCAGCGTAAAACGCGACCGAAACCGAAGGCATAAACCGAAAATCCGGGTATTTTCCATAGGAACACTATGTAATCCATTTTACGTTTCTGCTTTCTTTTTCTGCTTTACGCCAATGTGGAGCAGGGCCCTAATTCTTCTGTTTTCTTTTATGTGCACTACACTCAAAAAAAAAAAGAAAAAAAGATGAAATTAAACAAGGCTGACAAGTTATCTCAAGGTTTTCGGTGATTGGAGTTTCGTTTTTAACCTTTAGTGATTAATTTATTTATAATGTAAACGTCTTGTGTTGCCTCATTCAACTATCAAAAGAGAACAAAAAACAAATGAGGGTGGAGCTATATCGCAATACATAAAAATTAGTTTATAGAGAGAAAAAAAATGTTTTATGTATAATACACATTTTATAATAAAATTTTTAAAAAACTATTTTAAAAATCATTTTAAAGAACAATAAGAAATTAAAGCACATATTAATAAAGTGTTCTATATGGTAATGTACGTTAGTTAATATGCTATTTTTCGTTTTTTCTTTTTTGCTGAACTAATTATTCTTTTTGACCTATCATGTTTATTAAAGCGAATAATTTCGAAATAAATGTCCTACATATTTTATTTTAACACTGTTAATAGCGTTTCCGCGTTATTATGTTATTATTATTACTTTTTGCTTCTATGAATGGAAGTGAAAATACGCTTCCTTTTACTAGTAATTCAAGCAATGGTATTTATTTATCAAATCACCCTGTATGGAAAGTGTACTGAAAAGATGGGGAACAAGTGTTAGGAAACATCGATTTTCCTCTATTTTACCTTCTTCATACTTTCTGACACCCTCCTGACACATAAGAATGTATGAAAATACTTTCAATTTCTTGTATTTTTCCATGCGTGAAAACTTCAAAGCATTTATCATTTTCGACGTAACGCGATGCAGAAGGGAAACGTCATTCTACGTATATATTAAACGGGGGAAATCTGAGATTTCCATTTCTTACATTAATAGGACAAATTTTCTTCTTCTGTGATTTCCGAAAAAAATGAGATAGGTATAAAGAAGTTTGAAGGATTTCGAAAAATGGACAGTTACTGCAGAGCCCGAAAATAAAAATAAAAAAGACTGGCAGCAACTCTAAATGCCTTTTATTTTTCGTTTCAAGCATGGGCTCTCAAAAGAACTGGAAAAGAAATGGGAAAAAGGCGGCTCCTTCTCCGAATCCGACGCCGGGAACTTAGAGCGTTTGACTCCGACTTTTTTATCTCACAATCAGTGGGACTCCAACTCAGACTCCAAATCTGCAGCACTGGCAGAATTACGGACTCTGAGCGAAACTGAGCAATTAAGACTCCTATTACGATTTTTGAAATTTTAGACCTTCTGCTTCCGATTCCGACTCTTTAACCCCTCTAACCCGTTTGAATCCAAATATGACTTCGCTTTAATGCCAGAGTTGTGGACTCGGAAGGAAAATGACCGACTCTGATTCTTGGAATTTTAAACTCTCAACTCCCGACAAATGCCTCGATTCTTTCGCCGTATAATTAGTCCGACTCTACGACTCGACTGCACGGCCCTGGTTCTCAACCTATTCAACCTAAATACCTTTGTATGTGTATGCAATGTGCATGTGTGCATCATTAACCTAGCGCACTCCCAACAAAACCACTTTCGTTTTATCAAAATATGTAATTTTATTTCAAGATTAATTATTAAAATGATAAAGGTCAGTATCGTAAAGTTAATTTCAATGAAAAACAAGAACTTTTATTTTAATCAATATTTTCTTGCCAAGTTTTTACTAATCAGACATAAAATTAGTCTCAGGAAATAATTAGTGAAAGTACTGGACCAGTTTTTTCTTGAGTGCAAAGTTTATCGATGTTTGACTCCAATCTGGTCAGTTGCAGTCGCAAATCCTCCTCAACGTAAAGCTTGTTTCTACACTCTTCCTATAAGTTAAATTCGAAAACATCTTTTGAAGAAGCAAGTTTACGAAAACCTACAAAGGGAGTTCATAGTAATGTTTGCTTGCTTTTCATATTATTTTCAGGACCAGTCTGAAACTTAATTAACAAAGTATTTCAAAACTTTCCTTTCAACGCTAGGCTTCACTACTGTCACCATTGAACTTTTGCAATATGTACTTTAGATGGTTAATTGTGTACCCCTAACTGGTTTTCGTGCATCTCATGGTACGCTTGACACAGATTAAGCACCATTATTTTTAAACGCGATGCAAAAAGGATGGGACTTAAAAGTTTGAGTAGTTTATCTATGTGTGTGTCTTTCTGAGTCTGCATCATTACTCCTGAATGGACTGACCTGTTTTGATAATTATGATTCTTGTTTTAAGGGGGACTTCATTGTGAGTTTTTTTAGCTAGGACTAGGACTCATCTCTAAAGGACTTTAACTACAATATATATTTATTAAAAACGGAAATCTCATAGTTTTGTTGCTTAAAACTTACTCTTGTGTCTAAACTAAAAGGGACGAGTTCATCAAACAATTAGGAGATTGTTCAAAACACCTACCAAGTACATACGAATTGTGGTCTTAAAATCCTTGGATCTGAAAGACCTGATAGCTACTGGTAGCAGTTACCTTCAGTGTTGGGTACTGTAGATGCTCCCCCCCCCCTAACTTCAGTTCCATGCCAAAATTATTCATGCTTCAGGATATTTGAACCCAACAAACTAGTTAAACTGATAGGTTACTGGGATGCTGAGGATGCTCATTTGCAGTTGTCATCTAAGGTTGCAGCATGGTTAAAACTGACATGAATAAGGGCACCTATAATTTACCAACAGTCAACCACAATCGTCTTAAACTACAATTTTTGTTTAATTGGTCTTCTCCATTTATTGCCACAAGGTAATATCTCAAGTTTTGGTAGGTTGATACTTTGCAGATTGTCTGCTGTTTCAAGAATGTAAACTAAAACAATAATAATTTAAAATCTCATTTCAGTGTGGTATTGCGTATACTAGAGCTGAAAAATTAGGGAGAAAATAACGGTCTCCCAAAATCAGTCCATTCCACAACCCAAATAAGAACTCACATGTCTTATATTTTCGCATATACGGAAAAACAATTTAAATATATTTATATGATTAAAAATCATTTATCTCTTGTTGACAAAATAAATCTTTAATTCGAAAATGTATGGGTTATGAAGTTGAAAAGAGTTTCGGTGAAAGTAGGGATATATAACGCATTTTATAATCGAAAAATTCATTCGCATTTTAGCAGATCCACATTTTTATCCATTCTAAATCAGAAGCGAAAAAAATTTACCAGCATTGCATAAATAAGAAAATAGACATTAAGAAGACAGGAATAAGAGAGGGGCGGTTTGTTTAACTTCAACTTCCAACTTTACAAAATAAAACTTACTCCCGCAACTTTTATTCTGCTTTACTTAAAATATTTCAGCCTTACCGTATTTTTTCCGAGAAGAACCTCGCTGCGGAGGTTGAAGTGCCGCGCCATATCTACCATAGTATCACTAATGTCCGGTCTTCCACATAAAAGAAATAAAGAAAAAATACCAGAATAAATAATAAAGACGAAGCCAAAGTAAACTTTAATCTTTTGCTATGTAAAAGATTTTTGGGGTTTCGGTATTTATTTTTATGTTTTATTTTTGATGTTTTATTTATTGTTTTATTTTTTTCTTCCTGGGACTCGGGTTTAATATATTTCGAAACGGTGTTTTTGCTGAAGAGAAAATATGTTTGAAAAATAGTGCAAGAGGATTATTTTACAAACGAAGTGTTTGAATTGGTTTCTTTCGCGTCTCTGCTTTTTGCCTCGCAGAGATTTAACGTAGATTGAAACTGGAATGTAACTGCAGATTATTCGTTCGGTAAAAAAAAAATAAATCGTTAAGTAATAGCAAGACAAGAAATGTCATATGTTAAAATAAATTGTGAACAAATTAGAAGTTTACTTATTCTTTAATTTTTTTAAAAAGTTTTATTCAAAGTTTTCCGTATAATCCTGCACTGTAAAAAAATGAATGTTGTTTTTTACAGTATAATACAGCTAATTTTAAAGTAATAAACAGTAAAAATTGCTAATTTTACTGTAATAAGCTGTAAAATTTCTAATTTTACAGAAATGAACTGTAAAATTGCTATTTTACAGTTTAATACTGTACATTTTACAGTTTTAAATTGGAACCTCAGTTGCCAGTATTATACTCTAAAAACAACAGTTAATTTTTTTCAGTGTGGCGAACATCCGCCACCAATCACAATTTCCATAGAGTTCAATTTTTGGCTCTTTTCGAGTTAAATCGACCTGCTGATCAAAACTGTAGTTAATTTTCTTCAACCAAGTTAGGATTTTTTCTTTTCACCTTATGTAAAAAGGACTACTCTCAGGAGAAAAGAGAACATCAGCCCTATTCCTATTGAATGGCATAAATATTTTAAAATCAAAATAAAGTGTTTTATTATAAAGTGTCTCTTCGCAAGAAGGAGCACATCAGATTGGACGCTCTATTACTCTTCTATTGGAAGGCATAAATATATTTTTAATTGAAATAAAGTGTTTTATTTTCCAAAACATTATTATTTTTGTTATTATTGTTATTATTTATTATTATGGGTATTAATATTATTTATTTTTATTACTATTATTATTATTTATTTCTATTTATTTATTTATTTATTTACTTATTTATGTTTGAGATAAAGTAATTCCTAAATGTATAACCTCTTAGACACTTTCCCGTACTTATAAAGCTATTGTAAATATTGAGAAATATACTTTCAAATGTAAAGTAAGGTAGTAGCTCTGTTTGCATCTAAACCAGCACGAAAATTATATGAAATTTGTATTAAAAAAACAAATATTAAACATAATAGTGCCTTTCAGTAAGCAAAAAAAAAAACAAACTTTAAACAATTACACACCAGCTTGTTACTAACTGATACACATAGGACTCACACTGCAAAAAAAAAGGCGTTGATTTTACAATAAAATACTGGCAGCTGAAGTTCCAGTTTAGAACTGTAAACTTTGCAAAAATTAACTGTAAAATTCCCAGTAATATACTGTTTTATAAAGAACATTTATTGTAAAATTTACAGGGATAAACTGTAAAATTCGCAGAAATATACTGTTTTATAAAGAACATTTATTGTAAAATCTACAGT
>JAXGGA010013704.1:0-34387 GCA_038373865.1 Uloborus plumipes
AAATTTAAATTTCGTAACTCTTTCAAAATTTGATTTTTTGAAAACATTGAATAGACCCAAAATTCCTTTCATAATTGGAGATTTTTTTCCCAAATAAACTATATGCTTATCTCTAACGGTTTAGAAATTAGCTATTGGTCCACGATTGGAGTGGACACCCTGTATACCTTATTCTTTGCCTTAAATGCTAAAAAAAGACTAAAAAGAACAATGAAGAAACATATTTAAAGTTTAATAAGATAATTTAATATTTTTAGCACCTGGGAATATAGAATACCACTAAACTTGTCTGATTTTTAAACATCTGATTGCTACCCACAACAGGACTGAGCATTTCTCAACTTGTCCAGGTTTGTTCATACCATGTGGTCATCCTTGTTCTGGCTTGCTCTCACATGTGTATCTTAGTTGTCTCGCAAATTCTGAAAGAAGTAGGTTGTTGAGCTAGTGTTTCTGCTGTAAAATCTTGTGAAGCTGATGTGATTTCTTTTCATTTCAAGTTCATTCGTATTCACAGAATGTTTTGTTAAAGGTAAAAGAAGAAATTCTTTAGAATCCTTAAATATAAATTTAAATTTGTCTTTTTACATGTAAACTGTGAATAAGTTATGTATAACCCTAAATGCTCCATAGGAGTTTTTGAGAATGATGATTGTAATATTTTAAGTTACAGTAGGCTGTCTACTGTAAATAGTATTTCTGAGTACAGTGATGATGATAAAACTTTACTGCACCTGAGAACTAGGTGTAAAACTATTGAAACTGTTTGTACCTACCAGCTAGAAGTTCCATAAAGGTGGCAAAACTTAGCAAGAAATTTTTTTGCATGGTATGTACAAACAGTTTCAATAGTTTTACACCCAGTACTCAGGTGCAGTAAAGTTTTATCATCAAAACTGTACTCAGAAATACTATTTACAGTAGACTGCCTACTGTAACTTAAAATATCACAATCATCATTCTCAAAAACTCCTATGGAGCATTTAGGGTTATCCATAACTTATTCACAGTTTACATTTAGAAAGACAAATTTGAATTTATTTTTAAGGATTCTAAAGAATTTCTTCTTTTACCTTTAACAAAACATTCTGTGAATATGAATGAACTTGAAATGAAAACAAATCACATCAGCTTCACAAGATTTTACAGCAGAAACACTAACTCAACAACCTACTTCTTTCAGAATTTGAAAGACAACTAAGATACACATGTGAGAGCAAGCCAGAACAGGGATGACCACATGGTATAAACAAACCTGGACAAGTTGAGAAATGCTCAGTCCTGTTGTAGGTAGCAATCATATGTTTAAAAATCAGACAAGTTTAGTGGTATTCTATATTCCCAGGTGTTAAAAAAATTAAATTATCGTATTCAACTTTAAATATGTTTCTTCATTGCTCTTCTTAGTCTTTTTTTAGCATTTAAGGCAAAGAATAAGGTATATAATTACATTTAAATAAAGAAAAAGATTTTAAAAATGGAAATCTTCATGTTGTTTTTGTGCAATTTTTTGAAAGTTCAGTCCCTTATATCTGCCAAACGCCTTTGAATAACAAAGCAACTTTTGTTTTATTAGAAAGCTGGTAAAAAATACTTAAAATACCACAAATGAAAAAAACTTTATCTTGCTCCCCACATGCATTTTTTTAGCGTTGAAAATTGGATTTTTTAAAAAATTTAGAACTTTGGGGGGGGGGGGCATATCTCATAAAGGGGGTGAAGTAACAAGCCAATTTTTTTTATACAGTAAGCAACCATGACTATGAATATATGATGAAAAAATCGGCTTGTTACTTTGAACCCTTCATGGGTTTTTTAATGTTCGAAAGTAGTAAAAAATGTCATTTTCGTCGTGAACTTTGACCTTGAAAAAATAAATATTTTTTAAATATCTGAAATTTATTGATAGCATATATAAAAAGATATTTTTCTTAGCTTTCCAATGAGCTATATTTGAGCTCAAAATCTTTGATAGAAAAAAAGTTATAGTTCATAAGACAAAGCATCAAAACGCCCAATTTTCGCTGTTGCCAACAAGAAAAATGGCCTATATATCAAAGGGTAAATTTTTTAAAAATAAAATGACCACCATTTTGAACTCTGGGAAGTAAAAGGAATACACATGCAAATTTTTATCAAAATCAAAAATGGTGATGCAACAACTTTTTTGAAAATTTGTTGATTTAAAATGGAATGACCCATACATATCTTGTCTTTTCCTTCAATAGCAATCTACCTTCTCCCTAACCAGTTTTAAACCCTTAAAACAGTCGGAGTGTAGAAGAGGTATACTTATTGAATCACTGATAAAGTGCAACTTGTTTTGTAAAGGTTAACTTATTAATGTTGCAAGAACTCAGTGGAAGATATCGTAGCTTTAAAAACGGATTTAAAAAACGAGTAAAAGTACTTGAAGGACATTGTCAATTTAATACAGAAAGAAAAAAGTGACCTTGATCTCACTAACAAAAATCGGAGACTTTTCAGTCATTAGCGTTCTTAAATTCAAGCTAACAGAGTTATGAATCTGTTAATTTTCAAGATGAATTTCTAATGACATGAAGATACTCGTCAGTAACATCTTTAAATAATATAATGGTTCAAGAAATTAGAAATTAAAAAAAAAGAGAAAATTTCCGTGAAACATGGAATTGTATGTATAATGAAAAGTTATGCAATCTATAATTCATTTAATTGATGATCTTCTATTCTTCATGGATCCGCTGATTCGAAGAAATGCCTGCTTTGTTAATTTTGAGAACTTGTAATTGGCCATGGCAGTGGACGATAGTCAAACTGTAAAGGAGTTGGGTTACAGAAAGGCATACAACATAAGGAAACACTTTGATAACTAAATGAGAACTTTTATGACCAATATTAAGTTTTGAAAGTTCAAACTATGAGATTTTTTTAAATTGACATCATTAATGGGAGGAAAGTAAACACGCTTTGACCAGTCAATTTATTCTTATAGTTTTAAACTTTTATTGAATGTGTAATTTTTAATATGATTACAGCTCCATGTTTCACGGAAATTTTCTTTCTTTTTTTAAAATTTCTAAGTTTTTAAACTATACAGAAGCGTATTTTTTAATGATATAACTGACGAGTATCTTTATCTCATTAGAAACTTCGCTTGAAAAACAACAGCTTCATAACTCTGTTAGCTCGAATTAATGTAAGCTAATGACTAAAAGGTCTCCAATTTTTGATAGTGAGATCAGGGTTACTTTTTTCATTCTGTATTACATTGACAATGTCCATCAAGTACTTTTATCCATTTTTAAAGCTTTCGTATCTTCCACCGAGTTTTTGCAACGTTAATAAGACAACTTTTCAAAAACAAGTTGCACTTTATCAGTGATTCAATAAGTATACCTCTTCTACACTCCGACTGTTTTAAGGGTTCAAAACTGGTTAGTGAGACGGCAGATTGCTATAGAAGGAAAAGACAAGATATGAATTTAAATGAAAAACTTTATGCTCGCAATTATCAATGCCAAAACTGAGTCATAAGTCTAACTTCAAACTTTGATTCAAAAGGAGAAACCTGTTTAACATCAGAAAGAAATTGCATCCGTATAAATGTGTTGAAAATATGTAAACAACGTGGCTGGGTGGATGGGAAATGCTGAATGACACCCGAAATGCAGCTACTTCCTTGTGGTGCGTTCTGGGCTGTTAATGTAACGAAATATAATTGCATTTACAACTAAAAGCTGTATTTTGCCCATTCATTTCAAAAAAATAGTATCTGAATTACAAAAGAAGAATTGTTGCTATGAGCAAAAAATGGTAAAAAAAGTCAATTTTTGGTTATTTCACGGAACTTTACGGTTTATGTACGAACTTAATACTGAATAGAATATAAATAATTTTGAAGATGCATGAAAAGAGTGTTAAAAGGAAACATTTTATTGGTATAAGAATAAAAATGGTAGTTATTTATGTTTTCCAAAAAATTTTAGAAAATTGACATTTTTTCGTATTTTTAGAGAAATTCAAGACCTGGTAGGACCCTAAAGAAGTTGTTCAAACTTGATAATATTTTACACTAGCAAAAATACCCGGCGTTGCCTGGGTCAGTAATAATATTGAGAAACAATTTATATACTCACCTTTGTTTCTTTTTTCCTGAACTGAAGGAACTCAAAACTTGCCGCTTTGACGATTCTTAAAATGTCGCCAAATTTTTGGGTAAACTGTTTTGGGACACCTAGGATAATTTTGCTCCCCTCCTTACTTTATGAAAATACATTAAGTATTATTATGTCACTAATTTTTGTCAGAGAAATAGTCATCAAATGCTGATATACTATTGCGGACTATAAAATGACGTTAAAAGTTTTTGTCCTAATGATTTCGAAATTAATAGGAAACATTTAGCAATTATTTGTGCAAAAATGCAAATTAATGGTAATTTTAGTCTTGTTTAAGGGTTTTATTAATTTAGTATGTGGATTACTTTTCTTTTTGACATACTTTTAAAAAGGTTTTTAATGCATACATATGGAATCGGAAAACAAAAGAAAAGAAAAAACTCAACTTTTCAAATATGGGAGTATTATATCGATGATTAAGATTTTGCCGCAGTCGATAAATATCAGACAATAATCGTTTTATTTTGTTTACGTCGTGTAAAAAGTAAAGTATTATTACGTAGTCTTTGGCACAAAAACTGGTGTCAGTTGAAAAAATCGCCGAGAATCTCAGTTACTAAAATCTTGCACCAAATTTGGCAAAATTCCTGTTCAATCGGATACTAAGAAACTGCCCTATTATAAGTACCCCGAGAAAGTGACAAATCAACGCAAACAAATTTTAAAAATGCCGTTAAGTTGTATTTAAAGCTCCATCAAATTGGAAAATAATGAACCTAATCTATTTATTAGTTGCCAATCTCTTCTAGCGGTTACGTTATCGATACTCTAAAACACATATTTACAAAACTCGAGAAAATAATTAACGTAGTGAACAATCTTCTAATAAAGGAATACAATTTATTCTACAAAATAATATTTGCACGTCTCAAAGCAACTTAAAACTAAGACTACAAAATGTTTTAAGTAAAAATCATGATAAGCTCATTAGAGAGCGGGCGCGCGAGCGTTTCCAATGTCTATGTAAAAGCCTGGATATTAAATATGAAGCTGAAAAAAAATTACATTTTGATTTGACTTGAGAAAAGCCTTGAACATTTAATGCGAAAAGCGGAAATGATACACGCAATTCTAGCTATCGACAGGGAGTTGAGATGATACACTAAATACTGAATTAGTTTGTTGAAAGCCTTCGCGGATTTATGCGAAAAATGTACCTTAAATTGGAATGAAAAAAGCGCTACCAATCGAACTTTTTCGAATATCGTTATAAATTATAGCCTATGTGTTATTCTGATGTATAAGCTACATTATGGTAAAAGTTTCATGAAAATCCGTTCAGTAGTTTTTGCGTGAAAGAGGGACAAACATCCAAACATCCAAACTTTCGCATTTATAATAGTATTAAGATGTGTATTGTACTTATGCATGCACAGCTTTTGCCGGGTATTACAGAATAAAATTCCAAAATTTTTGTTTTTCGCTCCACCCTAGTGAAGGCCCTCAAAACAGGGCATTTTTGACGTTTTTTAGCGTTTTTGAGGTCCAAAAACAGCTTGTACATTTCAGTTGGCACAGCAAAAATAGTGTCGTTTGAAAGACCACTTAAATCACTTAAATAATGTATAAATAACCGAGGAAAGTTCAACGTGCTTTTAGTTGCGTAAGGCCGAAATATGAAAAATGTCATATTTTACCGATATTCAAACGGTCATAACTTCCTCTGCCAACAACATATTGAAATATTTTTTTTGCCAATGTCATGCTCTATTCTTTGTCTTAACAGAAACAGTTTGAGCCTTTGAGGCGAAAATGTGAAAAATTTTTTACAAAAAATGCATAGAAAAAAATAAAATTTTTTGTAAAAAAATTTTTCACATTTCGCCTCAAAGGATCAACTGTTCTGTCTTAAGACAAAGAATAGAGCATGACATCGGCAAAAAAAAATATTTCAATAAGTTGTGGCCAGAGGAAGTTATGACGTTTGAATATCGGTAAAATATGACATTTTTCATATTTCGGCCTACGCAATTAAAAGCACGTTAAACTTTCCTCTGTTATTTATACATATTTTAAAGTTGCTTACACTGGTCTTTCAAACGACACTATTTTTGCCGTGCCAACTGAATGTACAAGCTGTTTTTGGACCTCAAAAACGCTAAAAAACGTCAAAAATGCCTGTTCTTGAGGGCCTTCATTGACCCTTACGGCAACAACTTACCACAAATTTAACATTCATTTTGTAACGTTTCAAACCTTCTATATTCATATACAAAAGAAAATTGGAGTGAAACAGTTCCTTTTAAGAGTTTTGGCTCACAGCAATTTCCATGTCTTGAAAATCCGCTTAATTTTTGATGCCGCACCTTCAACTTTAGGGGTCCATAAAAAGTAAACAACTCAACTTTAGAGCAAAACATTCAGGATTTGGTCTTTCAATAAGATAATAAACATTTGGTAATTTTTTGGAAAAAATCTGAGAGGTCATGAATCACAGGCGTGACACTCTCTCAGATTCTTGCTCTTAATTGAGAGACAGGAACAATTTAATTGAAGCGCAAAAATTTCTGATAAGTTCATACACTTGTTTCAAGGCTACAAGGGACTTTTTCTTCGAGGAAAAAGTGAGCTTGTGGATGAAAGATCATCTCTGACAAGGAAAATGTAAAACATCAGGCTTTTTTTCCCCTTAAAAATTCATAAATTGGGTGCGTTAAGCAGATTATAATCCTGAAAAATAGCAACTTACTTGAAAAGGAGCTTATTAACTAGAGGTGCACCGATTGATAGGCCATAATCGGCCACTTCACCGATTATTTATAGTCGACCAAACTTTTCCGATTAATCGGCATAAAAATAATTTTTCACACATTATTTTTAAAGTACACCATCACAGAGAAACTAATAAATAACTTTTTTATCAAAAAAGGAAAGAAATAAAAACAAGAAAAAAATAACGATAGTTGAAATGAATTCAAAATTCTCTGCTTTAAATACAACCCACGTTAAACAGATATAAAAATATTTGCTCAAACTTTTTTGAAGGAAAATAATTTCCTTCTATTGTGACTAATATTTTATGAAAACATTGAATGATCATAACAAAAACTAAATAAAACTTTAACACGAAGCGAAAAGCATTTGATGATAAAAATTTATTTAAATCTCAAAGCAATTTCGTAAGTAATCTTCAGGAGCAATAGAAAATCGAACAACACTGTGAATGCATTTCACAGGCTTAGATATCGCTCTCCAAATGAGATTTGTTCAAGGGAGCTCTGGCTTATGAAAAACACTACTAAACAGGAACGGAACTCCCTTCGTATAAGTTTCGAAACACTACTTCAAAAAAAAAGAACCAAGAGGAATATTTGAGAAATCGTTCTGTCAAGTTATTATAGGATTTTGGTTCTTATTAGCATTTAACTGATTGTATTAATACTGTCGCGTAGATGAAGTCAATGAATAGAACAGTTGTTAGTCTCAACCAGGGTTGCCAGACGTCCCGGATTTCAAGGGACAGTCCCGTTTTTTGAAATATTGTCCCGCGTCCCGGGGAAACTTGATACGGGACAGCTAAAGTCCCGTATTCTGGCTAGAAGCAGCATTTTACAAAACGAAACATTATTTTCAGAAAAAAATGAAGTAAAACAAAAAATGTGAAATAGAGTTATAAGAAAATTGATTGAATTATAATATTTTCCTCTTCTGAAGTAATGTTATTGTTCTGTTCATTAAGTGCAGAAATTATTGTGACAATCAATTCAACAAACACGTTCGCCGTTCGCTGTAAAAGTGGTGCATCTCCTTGTAAATGATTTTACTGTGCCTTATTATACAGGGTGTTCACTCCAATCGTGGCCCAATAGCTAATTTCTAAACCGTTAGAGATAAGCATATAATTTATTTAGGAAAAAATCTCCAAATTACGAAAGGAATTTTGGGTCTATTCAATGTTTTTCAAAAAATCAAATTTTGAAAGAGTTACGAAATTTAAATTTCATAACTCTTTCAAAATTTGTTATTTTGAAACACATTGAATCGACCCAAAATTCCTTTCGTAATTTGGAGATTTTTTCCTAAATAAACTATATGCTTATCTCTTACGGTTTAGAAATTAGCTATTGGGCCACGATTGAAGTGGACACCCTGTATAAAAAGCCCTTTTCAATTTTTCAGTTGTGGAAAAAATATATGTGTTCAGCTGCTATTAGTCACTAGATTTTTTTTGACTTAATCAATTTTAATCTATTGAAATTTGCTTCGCTTCGCTTTCATACTAAAAGATTTAACTAAATGTTATTCCATTTAACAAATAAATATGCGTTTTAAAAACATGAAGATACATAATTTTTACAATGAGCGGCAGAAATATAAATTACAGTGAGCTTTATGGCAACCTAAAGATCATCAAAACTTTCAAACCTTCAGCAAGAATTCTTGCAGCAGTAAAATCAAGTAGCAAATATAATATTTTAACAAGAAGTTCTGTCAAGAACTAAACGAGCCTACTTTCCCGTACATCAACATCGGCATTGTAGCATCTGATCAATATTCTCTTAAGTATCTGAAACTGAAAATTATGTCAAACATACCTTTATAGCATTTAAAGCTGATTTCTAAAAGCAAAATATACCCCTCTCATCAGATGATATGGACACGTAAAAAGTAAATAAACGAGTAAATAAAGTTTTGTCGCACCTTTTAAAGACTAACTGTTACAGTTCTTCCGTAAAAAAATTCCACAATCGTTTTCAAAAGAAAAAAAAGTAATAACTAAAATAAAAGTACAAAGAACATCAAAACACATTTTATCAAAAAAAGAAAAAAAAACCTCGTTCGTTAATAAAATGTCTCGAATTTTATTTTTAATCCGTTGCCAGCTGTTAAATATAAATAAAGAATAAAATGCTCTCGTGAATGAAAACTTTTTGTAAACAAAAAAAAAATCGTCTGCCAGAAAAAGAAAAAAAAATAATAATAATAAATTTTAAAAAAAATCGTCTGCCCAGTCAGTCATTTTATTCTGAGCCTGCATTTCGGCCATGTTTGCGGAGTCGGAGTCGGAATCAGAGTCCTCACAAAAGATTTTTCAGAAAAGTACTTTACATACATTTTTTATCAAAACCATTTTCTTACAAAGTTAGTTTGAAGGAAATCCTCCTTTAAGTTCAGAATCAACATTCAATTAAAATTTCCCAGTAGGCGCTCATGTTAAAAAAATTTCTGAACGGTTCATCATTGAACGAAAAATGGTTCAAATTGAAAAGTGAAATATGGGAATAAGTCTCTTCGAGATCTTACGAACAAAAAAAGTTTATTCAACTCGGACGATTCACCTAAAAGTTGTTACGTGGGGAAAGGTTGCGTGAACGGTTCAATGTTGAACGAAAAATTTTTCAAATTGAAAATTTAAATCCAGTAATGAAGTATCCTTGCCGAGATCTTTCGAAAAGTTTGTTTAAATCGGACTGTTCACTCAAAAGTTATTAGGGGTGAGAGCTTGTTTGAACGGTTCAATGTTGAACGAAAAATGGTATAAATAGAAAATTAAAAAACGGGAATGAAGTATTCTTGATAAGATCTTTCGAACAAAAAAAAGTTTGTTTAAATCGGACGGTTCACTCAAAAGTTATTAGGTGGGGAAAGGTTGCCTGAACGGTTGAATGTTGAACGAAAAATTGTTCAAATCGGAAATTTAAAAACGGGAATGAAGTGTTCTTGATAAGAACTTTCGAACAAAAAAAAGTTTATTCAATTCGGACGGTTCACTTAAAGTTATTAGGTGGTGAAAGGTTGCTTGAACGGTTCAATGTTGAACCAAACATATTCAAATTTAAAATTTAAATACGGTAATAAAGTATCCTTGCCGAGATGCTTCGAACAAAAAAAAAGTTTGTTTAAATCGGACTGTTCACTCAAAAGTTATTAGGGGTGACAGTTTGTTTTAACGGTTCAATGTTGAACGAAAAATTGTTCAAATCGAAAATGTAGATACGGGAATGAAGTATCCTTGAAAAGATCTTTTGAACAAAAAAAAAAGTTTGTTCAAATCGGACTGTTAACTAAAAAGTTTGTATCGCGGGACAGGTTGTTTGAACGGCTCAAAGTTGAAACAAAAATTGTTCAAATCGAAAAATCAAATATGGGAATGAGCTGTCCTCGCCGAGATCTTTCCAACAAAAAAATTTCGTTCAAATCGGAATGTTCATTCAAAAGTTATTAGGGGGGGGGATAGACAGACAGACAGACCGACCGACCGGCCGACCGACACACAAATTCCCCATCTCAATACCCTACTTTCAAATTTTAAATTTTTCGATATTTATTTCTTTTTTTTTTTTTTTTGTTTCTTTTTGACTTTGTTTTGGACTTGGCGATATTTTTTGAACTTGGCGATATTTTTTGGACTTGGCGATATTTTTTAGATGCATTAAGCCACTTTTAATACTTTTTTCGTTTCTTTTATTTTTAACGGGAAAGTAGGCTAAAGAAGGAATTTTCTGACATTATGTAAGAATAATTATCATGTTATGATATTGACGAAACTGTAGTTTTTCCCCAAAAGATATTGAATTTTGATTTCTTTATTTGCTTTAGGTTAACTTCTTATAGTGAGTTCAAGTAGTAAGGTTTATTCTATATCCACTCAACTGTAATCAAAATTTTTGTTTATGGCTCATTAAAATTATTTTGCATTCAAATTTGCCCATTGGAACATCTAGCTTTTTGAAAAAGTGCATACTAAACATTGGTCATCAGTAGAAGCGACTATTGTATCTTTTACGCCAAGACAGTCCCGTCATTTAGGACATCAGGACGGGTGGTCAATGGCCTCCCCCTCCGCCCTGGTTTTGGGAAATTAATGTATTTACATATAAATAGGCGTGGCTTTTTTTTGTTTTTTGTATAATTTACATTGAAATTAAGTATAATTTACCTTTTACCCCCCCCCCCGGCAAAATTGGAAATGACAATATGAATTGTGTATTTTTTTCTTTGTTTATATTTGCGAGAAACGCTTAATATTAAAGTCAAGGTTGAAAAATTCAAAATTTGGACTTCAACTCGCACCCCCCCCCTCCTGAAGAGCCTGTCCCGTATTCACAGTTCTTAAATATGGCAACCCTGGTCTCAACTCGAGGCTGTTTATTCTGACCAGGAATGAACGTTACATCCACTTATTTACAATTTAGGAAAGTTCCAGACTCGGAAAGATGCAGAAATTAACAGAACATTCGAGAACACAGTCGAAAGGAAATTATAACAAAACAAAGTCGATTCACCCTGGCTGGAGTTCGAACTAATGTTGTCCCGGTGGCAGGCGAGAACTCTACCACTGAGCCACCGTTATCCATGATTGGTAAGTAGAAGTTCGCTACATTTCCCCCTTCTTAGGAGGAATCAGCGTCCCGCTGTAATTTGGACTGGCTTCGGGTAACAGGTCTCCTTGGACGATTAGGTGCTTTCGTGTCATCTAGTTGTCTGTTTGGATCATAATAGGGTTTCATCCTCAGCACATGCACTACGTCTTTTCGATTTCGTCGCTGGCTGTTTTCCTCCAAACTTTGTACTTCGTATGTCACGTCCCAGATAAACGTTCAGTTATTCTGTAAGGACCAAAATAGCGTCTCAGGAGCTTCTCGGAAAGTCCGACTTTTCGTACTGGAGTAAACACCCAAACTAAGTCACCGATATTGTAAGTGACTGGTCGATGCCCCTTATCGTACCGCCGCTTATCTGCCGCTTGAGATCTCAGAATGTGTAGTTTCGCTAGCTGTCGAGCTTCCTCAGCCCTGGTGATCAGTTGTTGGACGTAATTATCGTCATAACTCCCTGTGTCGTGGGGAAGAATTACGTCGAGAGGGGTTTCGATATCTCGGCCATGTACAAGAAAGAAAGGGCTAAATCCCGTGGTGTCTTGTTTTGCTGAATTGTAGGCGAAAGTCACAAAAGGGAGGATGCTATCCCAGTTGCGTTGCTCGACGTCCACGTACATAGACAGCATATCTGCTAACGTTTTGTTGAATCTCTCGGTCAAGCCGTTGGTTTGTGGATGATACGCAGTCGTGAGAAGATGAGACACCTGGCACAGCTGGTTGATGATTTTCACTAGGTTAGATAAGAACGAACGTCCTCGATCACTTATTTCTTTCGGTGCTCCATGCTTTAGTATAATTTCTTCTACCAAAAACTGGGTGATTTCAGTGGCTTCAGCAGTTAGCAGAGCTTTGGTAACTGTGAATCGCGTCAAGTAGTCTGTACAAACGACAATCCACCGGTTTCCGTGCCGAGTGATTGGAAAGCGTCCTAGTAGATCTATTCCAATTTTTGCAAATGGTATGTCGAAGGATTTTATTGGATGAAGTTATCCCGATGGGAGTTGCGGCGGAGATTTCCGTCTTTGGCATTCTTTGCAGTGGGATACATATCGTCGCACGTTTCCATATAACCCCGGCCAATAGTATTTCCTTCTTATTAGGTCGTACGTTTTGGCAAACCCGAGATGGCCAGCGGTCGGGGCGTCGTGAAGACTCATCAGGATATCTCGGCGAAATCGCTTCGGTACTACTAAAAGCCACTGTTGTCCCAAGGGATCATAGTTTTTCTTGTATAGGACATTGTTCCTCATTTCATAGCTTTGATGATCGTTTCCCCTCTCGAGAGTGTTGATTATAGTTCTCAAGTGTTTATCCTTCAGCTGCTCCACTCTATAATCTGTGATAGCTGCCAGGGAAGGGATCTCGTCACAATTTCCGTCTATCCCATCGTCGAGGGGTTTTCTTGATAAGCAATCAGTATCGGTGTGTTTACGACCGTTCTTATAAACGATGTCGATGTCATACTCCTGCAACCTTAAAGCCCAGCGTGTAAGTCTTCCCGACGGATCTTTAACATTGGCTAGCCTGCAGAGGGAGTGGTGATCCGTCACCACAGTAAATGGTCTTCCAAAGAGATATGGTCTAAATTTACTGATAGCCCAGATAACAGCAAGGCACTCCTTCTCCGTCGTAGAGTAATTCTTTTCGGCAGCCGTGAGAGATCTTGATGCGTATGCTATTGGCTTTTCTTTGCCGTCTTGGACTTGCACTAGTACAGCACCGATGCCACATCCGCTAGCATCATAATGTATCTTCATTTCCGCGTTCGGTAGAAAATGACTTCTTGGCTTGGGAGCGATCTAACTTGGCCCGATCGTCTAGAAATAGTGTTACGTCGGGGACGAGTATCATCCCGTCTCGGAGCAGTGAGTGGCGCTAAAGCTTCCATAACCTCTTCTCGGACCACAGATGCGATGTCAGATGGTGATTCATGTTCAAAATTCGTGTGACATTGCGTTTCTGACAAAATTTTCTTAATCTCCTCCCGTACGATTTCACGCACCAAAGATCTTATGTCACCCACGTCTGTTTCTGTTGACAATGTAGAAACAGCAGGCAGCCTCTGAAATTTTGTTCTTGTGATGCGTCTGCGTCTGAGGTTTTCTATTTCACGACATCTTTTTAGGAATTCGTCAATTGTTTTAAAGTCCTGTACTAATAAAATTTGATATAGGTCCTCCGCTATACCTTTCATTAGGTGAGCAACTTTCTCACTTCTGGCATAGATGGATTTACCTTCCGGCAGAGCGACAGCATGTCTTGAATGTATGCCTCTGAGGATTCACCTATTATTTGCGCACGTGTCAGTAGTAGTCGCTCGGCTTCCCGTCGCAGATCCTCTGTCCGGCAAAATGCATCAAGACTTCGTTGCTGTCAAACCACTGACGCGCCGTTCCGGAGAGATAAAAATATCACGTTGGCCAGGCACATCTGATCATCCCAATGGTTATAGGTGGCAATTCTTTGGAAGTCTTTCAGCCACTTATTGGCATCCTATTGGTTGTCCCCGGAGAAAATACAAGGATTCCTCGGGAGCTGGTACGCCAGGTCGGTACTGGCGCACCACCAACAGGACCGGAACTGGCATCAGCAGTATTGTCCACTTCGGAGCTCTTCTCATCGGGCATTTCTCTTGAGCACCTCTTTGTATCTGGTAGCATATCAAACTCTGGGACAAGTCCCTGAAGTCGCCGACTTGTGCGATTTTCTTCCGTGGTAGCAATCGTACCCGGTGCCTCCACCAAACTGTCGCGTAGATGAAGTCAATGAATAGAGCAATTGTTAGTCTCAACTCGAGGCTGTTTATTCTGACCAGGAATGAACGTTAGGGGCCTCAACGGCGCAGTGGGTCTGCCCGTCAGTTTGTAATCTCAAGAGGCGCGGGTTCGATTCCCGCCTTTGCCCTGGGTGTAACTTCCTTCTCTGTGCTGTAAATTCTTTCCTTCAATAAAATCTGTATTGTACTATCTGTGGAGGCAAGGCGCATAGCACGCAGTCCTCATGTGTGTCGAAGTTTATTGACTTCTAGAATAGAATAGAATAGAATAGAATGAACGTTACATCCACTTATATACAATTTAGGAAAGTTCTAGAACATTCTAGACTCGGAAAGATGCAGAAATTAATAGAACATTCGAGAACACAGTGGAAAGAAAATTATAATAAAACAAAGTCAATTCACCCTGGCTGGGGTTCGAACTCATGTTGTCCCGGTGGCAGGCATGAACTCTACCATTGAGCCACCGTTATCCATGATTGAAAAGTAGAAGTTCGCTACAATATTATAGCACCCATTCTAATATTATTTTGTGTAAACAGCAGGGTGTCAATGATTTAAATCAATTGATTTAAATCAGTGATTTAAATCGTGATTTAAATCAATTGATTTTTTTAAAAAAATCATTGATTTAAATCACTTTTTATTTTAATCCTTAAAAAATTCTCTTGGACAATCCCAATTTCATTATTTTTACCATTTTCTTTTAGAGCTTTGATTTCCATCTAATAAATGGAACAGTAATCCTACTCATCCCCCCTCCACAGATGCTGGAAGGTTGCAGTCCAAATAACATGTATGCACAAATAGTGCTATTTGTTGTCTAATATGTGAAATAAAGAAAATACATGCAGGGTGCAGGGCAGGTGTTGTAAAGAGTGAATTGAGAGGGGGAGGGACATGATAGAATGTGTGTGATACACTTTCAGTGAAAAGAAAAAATAAAAACAACCAAACAAAAGATGAATTTTCTATGCCTTGCATTAGCATTAGCAACTGGCGGGGGGGGGGGCAGTCTTTATTAGTGGCTGAAATGGAACATATTAACATATTCCAGCTTTACAAAATAAAGAGGGGGGAGGGGCTGAATGAAGTGAGGATTGGGTTGAGCTTCCTGCCCCATTTGATTTTTATCCTAGCTAGCAGGGGTCAATCGAGAGAGATATTAGGTCCGTTAAAGGACCCTTCACAAAACTCAAGTCACTCAAATAGGGACCCTTCACAAAATTCAGAAACTCAGAAAAGGATCCTTCACAAAATTCAGTCACTCAAAAATGAACCTTTCACAAAAATCCCACACTCGAAAACGGACTCTTCACAGAAATGCGAGTTTAAAGAACGATCGGGAATATTTCTTGCCGTAACTATTTTTCACTAAATTACGAATTAGTTTAATTCCAAATTATTTTTCACAAAATTCCAAAAACAGGACCTTGGTCAAATATCCTGGATTGACCCCTGGCTAGTAGACAGGATTATTTTCAGATTGGCTCCTAACACTTTTTTCTGGGTTTCTTACTGGTGAAGCTTTACTTCAAAGGTGTTTTTGTATTTTTAAAAACTTAAAGGTCAGTTGTTCATAAGTAAAAATCAATTAATAACTGAAATTTCTAATTTTTTTTAAAAAAATCAAAAAAATCCGATTTAAATCAAAAAAATCTGATTTAAATCAAAAAAATCCGATTTTTTTTATTTTTTAAAAAAAATCATTGATTTTTTTTACCACCCTGGTAAACAGTTTTACAAATTTGCGTTCCTATCGCAAAACATTGTTAAAACCTCAAAGCGAGCAAAATGTTAATCACATAAACTGTGAATGTCAAATTGGATACGTCGGACCATGGCTACCTGCGATCCTTAAACGGCTAGCCAGACGCGCCGGAGAACAAAGGAAATCTCGTACAAGGCGAAGTTACCGTTGTCGCCGCTTGTGGCGCTGATCTCCTAGGGTTGGTTTGCGCGTTTTTCTGTGTTAACAATCTAGATTTCGCTTTGCTTTTCAGTGAAAACCGCGTTATTTCTTTCAAGTGATTTTTCTGTTCATGCATTATTCATCGAAACACATCCCACGATACTCGATTGCACATTAATTTCATGTGTTTTTTTTTTTTTTTTTGTGAATGTTGTTTTAGAGTGTCTATTGCAAAGTATTGACGAAAATCATTTTCATTCTTTTCGCAGGCACTTTTTTTTTGTATTTTAGTTTGCAATTTAATTCACAACTGGTACTGGCGCTATAAGAACGCTGGTGTGCTCATTGTCTTCACTTAAAAATAATCTGAATCTCTGAAAAGTTTAAATTCATTCATATATTCATTATATTATTTTATTTTATTAAACTTTTTTTTAAATTTTTTCTTTATTTATTTTTTGAGATTCGTTAATTTTCTGTCAAATACAAAATTTTAATAGGAAAGCAATTTGAATTGATTGGGGGGGGGGGGGGAATGAATTATTTGGCTGAGCTGCACATGCTAAGATCTCAATATCTGTCCTTCTTTCTTTTATTTTTCCTTCGTTCTCGGGCTATTTTCGTGGCACAAGGTTTTTCATTGGTTATTGCTTTCATTTTTATATTGCATGATTATTTGAATATATTTCACCCTAAAAAAATAAATAAATAAAATAAAATAAAATAAAATTTTCTTAAACATATGAGGAATTAAAATACAGAAGCGCCGAAGAAAACGTAAAAGTTCAATTAAAATGCAGTTAGATGCAGGCCCGTCCTTCCGAATTGGGGGACGGGGGGTCTATTAAAATACAGTTTTGTGTTTTAAATGACCCCCTCCCACGAATTAGGGGGGGAACTCGGAATTGGGGAAGGGGTCAATTACAGTCAGTCCCCGGGACTGTATTCGTGGTTATCGTTTAAATACAGTCCCCCCAGGGGGACTGTATTTTAATTGATCCCCTCACCATTCGGGAATTCCCACCGGCCCAGGTCAGGGGGGGGTCAATTAAAATACTCGGGGGGGACTGTATTCGTGGTTCGTTCTGTAAAATACAGTCCCCCCAGGGGGGACTGTATTTTAATCTGACCCCCTCCCCAATTCGAATTCCCCCCCTTCGGGGGAGGGGTCAATTAAAATACAGTTTTGTACTTAATTGACCCCCCTCCCCGAATGGGGGGGAATTCCGAATTGGGGGAGGGGTCATTAAATACAGTCCCCTGGGGACTGTATCGTGGTTCGTTCTGTAAAATTGTCCGCCCCAGGGGGGGACTGTATTTTAATTGAAACGCTCCCCCAATTCGGAATTCCCCCCCATTCCGGGGAGGGGGTTAATTAAAATACAAAAGTGTATTTTAAATGACCCCCTCTGACCCCCTCCCCAATTCGAATTCCCCCATTCGGGGAGGAGGGTCAATTAAAATACAGTTTTTATTTATCTGACCCCCCTCCCCAATTCGGAATTCCCCCCATTCGGGGGAGGAGGGGTCGATTAAAATACAAAACTGTAGTTTAATTGATCCTCCCCTCTGAACCCCCTCCCCCAATTCGGAATTCCCCCCCAATTCGGGGGAGGGGGTCAATTAAAATACAAAACTGTATTTTAATTAACCCCCCTCTGACCCCCCTCCCCCAATTCCGAATCCCCCCCCCCATTCGGGGAGGGGGTCAATTAAAACACAAAACTGTGTTTTAATTGACCCCCCTCTGACCCCCTCCCCCAATTCGGAATTTCCCCCCATTCGGGGAGGGGGGTCAATTAAAATACAAAACTGTATTTTAATTGACCCTCTCTGACCCCCTCCCCAATTCAGAATTTCCCCCCATTCGGGGGGGGGTAATTAAAATACAAAACTGTATTTTAATTGACCCCCTCCCCAATTCGGGAGAGGGGGTCAATTAAATACAAAACTGTGTTTTAATTGACCCCCCCCCTCTGACCCCCTCCCAATTCGGAATTTCCCTCCCATCCGAGGGAGGGGGTCAATTAAAATACAAAACTGTATTTTAATTGACCCTCCCTCTGACCCCCTCCCCCAATTCGGAATCTTCCCCATTCGGGGGAATGGGGGGTCAATTAAAATACAAAACTGTATTTTAATTAACCCTCTCTGACCCCCCTCCCCCAATTCGGAATTTTCCCCCCATTCGGGGGAGGGGGGTAATTAAAAAACAAAACTGTATTTTAATTGACCCCCTCTGACCCCCCTCCCCCAATTCGGATTCCCCGCAATCGGGGGGGGTCAATTAAAATACAAAACTGTGTTTTAATTCACCCCCCTCTGACCCCCTCCCCCAATTCGGAATTTCCCTCCCATCCGGGGGAGGGGGTCGATTAAAATATAAAACTTTCTTAATTGACCCCCCTCTGACCCCCTCCCCAATTCAGAATTCCCCCCCATTCGGGGGAGGTGGTCAAATAAAATACAAAACTGTATTTTAATTGACCCCCCTCTGACCCCTCCCCCAGTTCGGAATTTCCCTCCATTCGGGGAGGGGGTCAATTAAAATACAAAACTGTATTTTAATTGACCCCCTCTGACCCCCTCCCCTAATTCGGTATTTCCTCCAATCCGGGGGAGGGGGTCAGTATTTTAATTGACCCCCCTCCCCCGAATGGGGGGGAATTTCGAATGGTGAGGGGATCAATTAAAATACAGTCCCCCCTGGGGGGACTGTATTTTAACTGACCCCCTTCCCCCAATTCGGAGTTCCGCCCCCTAATTCGTGGGAGGGGGTCAATTAAAATACAGTTTTGTATTTTAATTGACCTCTCTCCCCCAATTCGGAAGGACGGGCCTGCATCTAACTGCATTTTAATTGAACTTTTACGTTTTCTTCGGCGCTTCTATAAATGTAATTTTAGAAGACTTTCCTTTTTGCAACTCTGCTTAAAACGGAAGTGAGGAAAATGTAATCCTTTAAATAAATGATTGTCTCTCGAATATATAAAGCTATCTTCTAAATCAGATGTAAACGTAATGTTTCACGTAAATGTAGTTTCGAAGACTGCCTAGGTTATGACTTTTAAACAATCTTTAAATTATTTCATGTGCATTATAAATGTTTTAAACTGTGAACACATAACAACACTATGTATTTTGATGTTTGTTTTTTTTTCATCAAGACTGAAACAGTTTTACTCCTAGAAATCAAGTCTTTACACGCATGTTATTGCTATACCTTTCCCTTTAAAAAGTCTCACCGAACCCTAGGAGATCAGCGCCAAATGACTGAAGTGGCAGAAAATGTAAGTTCTGCTTGTACGCTCTTTTTCGCCCGTCTGGCTAGCCGCTTAAAGATCGCAGGTAGCCATGATCTGACCGTCGGATGTTGGATTAGAAGCCGTGAAACCTCTGGAAGCAAACACCCTGCAACCATTGCTGGAACGATCCCAGCTGGAAGTAGGAGCATTATGGTCTGGGGAATGTTTTCCAAGGGTTCTATGGGTTCACTTATCATTGTGGAAGGCATGAAGGATCAACACAAGTACGCATCTGCCCTTGTGGTCCATGTCCACCCCTATATGAATATTGTTTTTCCTCGGAATAATGTCATCCACCAGCAGGACAATGCGAAGTGCCATACAGCTGACAGTGAGCATGCATGGTTCGAAAGGCACCAGGATGAGTTTACCGTTCTCCCCTGGTCAGCAAACTCACCTGACTTAGCCCAATTAAGAATTTGTGGGACCATCTCAATCGGGTTGTTCGCGCCATGGATCCTCACCAGCGTTATCTAGCGCAGCTGGACACGGCATTGGAATCAGTATGGTTCAACATTCCAGTGAACACCTTCAGGTACCTAATTGACTCTCTTGCTACACGTCTTGCAGTAGTCCGTTCTAAGAAAGGTGGTTAATCTGGCTTTTGACAGGTAGTCACATTAATGTGACTGGACTGTGTACTTCTTACAGGTTTTTAATAATACTAAGGGAAAGCAAGTAACACTAATATAATTGCAGTTTGTAGAATTGAAAATCCTACGTAATTGAATTTAATTTTAAAAATCATTTTCTTTAATTGAAACAAACATTTATGTACAACATACTAAACTAATTTAATTACAATGTTTGGTCACATGTAGGAGGTCAACAAAGACAGTATGTTTCTCAAATTAAATTTTAAAAAAAGGTTGTAAAAATTATTGCACTTTCTGTACGAAGACAAAATACGTGAAATTCATCACTAAGGCCAATAGATGAATGTCTAGTTAAACAATAACTGATAAAAAATATTTTACAATAAAATTTGAGTAGTGGCAGTCGAGTCTCGTTAGATTGGTTTCAATAACTTTAATAGTATTAATATATTTATTTTAATTAATGACCAAGAAATAACACCTATACACCTACAGTCCCACAAATGCAAAAACAAAATCTCATGGTACAGTTTTTTGTACAAATTTTATTTCAGAGAAAAATTTAATTGCTAATTTTTCATTGCTGAGTTCTTTTCGTACATCTGCAAGCTTTTCTTCTAAATGATTTTATTTAAGAGAGAATGGACTAATAAATTGAACTCCTGTCCTAAAGCATGCTCTAGTAGTTCATAATTAGTTGTAGCCTATAGTCCGACAAATGCAAAAACAAAATCTCATGGTGAAGTTATATTGAACAAATTTTATTTCAGAGAAAAATTTGATTGCTATTTTTTCATTGCTGAGTTATTTTCGTGCATCTGCAAGCTTTTCTTATAGATGATTTTCTTTAAGAGAGAATGGCGTAATAACTTGAACTCCTGTCCTAAAGCATGCTCTTGTAGTTTATAATTAGTTGTAGCTTCTTTTTTTTGTCCTAAAGAACGAAACTATTGTTTTTCGCCAAGAACCCTGGGTAGTTTAGCCACTTTTGGAAAAGAACGTCAAAAAAAAAAAAGAACTTTTAGAACAATTAGAAAACCAATATTCTAGTAGAAGCAACAGTGAAGTTGATGAAAACCCAAGTTGTGCTGAATTTTCAGAAAGTGCAGATGGTTTTGGCATAAATAGCGAAAAAGTAGAAGTTGATCAATTTAATATTTTTTTATGTTGTATTGATCTTCAAGGTTTATAGTTTTCTATGCTTAACACAAAAAATCCATCCTCTTCAACGTTCTGTTAAAACTTAACATGAAATAAGTTTATGAATTGAATATTTTCAACAACGAAAAAAATCAGGGATAATGAGAAATATTTAGAGAAATTCATGGCAGAAAATCAAACTCCTCTTTTTTCTTTTCTTTTCATTTTCTTTTCTTTTTAACGAAAAGTAGAAAAGTGGAACGACTATAATCCTATCATCAAAAATTATTTTTAAGTTTCTTGCTTGCTTATACTGACTTTTTTTTTCATTTCCCTCACAAAGTTAAAACGTTACTTTCCAAATTACTTGTAGAAAAGTACATGATGAAGATGTTAAACCCTGAATGGCTACGATTAAAACAGGCAACCGGTTTACAATTTGCAGGAGGAGAGATACGCTTTTAACTTCGGTCGAATTTTTATATACGGTCGGACTTCTTTAAATCGAACACCCTTAAAATAATTTACTGATAAAACGAACTATACTTCTTATCCCCGCCCTATTGTTTGTTGTTTATTGTTTTCCGGAGGAAACTACCAACGGCAAAGACGAACTGATTTCAAACTTACCTTTGAATTCATTTCAGCTGGGATCAACTGTATTAAATTTATCAAAGTAATATTCCGTACAAAGCAAAACTGATTTATATAGCCCTCATAGAGTTTTACTACTTAAAAACAAAATAAATCGTACATTAAAACCAATGTAAAGTTAATCTAACAATGAAATATATTGTTTTATAGTTTACATCTATATATATAAAGATGACAGTGTTCGTTTGTAACCGCTGGCCAGAAGCCCCACAGCACCTACAGACCTGAAACTTGGCCCAAAAATTCGAACGTATCCCCCTGTAATGCACCTCGAAAGCCAAATTTTAAATTTCGAATTAGTTATTTTTAAATTAATTAATTAGTCTCATTTTTGGTGTATCCGCCATAATTGAGGGGGGAAAACCTTCCCCCAACCCCTAACATTTAATATCGCTGGAAAGGGGTTTTTTTCTGAAAAAGAAAAGTTTTACACGTTTCTCTCCGTTTATTAGAACAGCATATATTAATTACTCAAATTTAATCAATTTTCAAGGCTTAACTCTATACGCAAAACTGAAACACTAGGTCCATTTTCCAAACTGCTCCTTCTTCAGTGGTTTAAATTTGCGTAAGAGTTAAGCCTTGAAAATTGGCTAAATCTCCTATTACTTACTTAACTTAATGTTTTTTTTTATTTATTTGGCGTATTGTGACTTTATCTTCAACATGACTTTTAGTGGAGTTTAAAAGGTCGTGGAGCATATTTGAATTAAAAAATATAATAATTTTATTTTAGACGGTTGGAGTAAATGTAAATTTATTCAGTTGACTTCCTTTACATTTTTTGCACGGGCATCGCCGTGCGAGTACTGCTAGTTATTCATAAAAGTAAAGGTATTTCAGTTTGATAGCATCTAGAACTTCCGATAGTTATTCAAGCTTGGTATTAGATGTTGTTTTCATTGTAAAAGTTACTGTTGCACACACACAAAACATCGTTTAAACTCTTAAATATGTATGTTAAAGAAAATAATATTCTACGGTTTGTAAGGTGCGTTCAAAGGGAAAAAAAACTTTTCCAAGCAAATAAACAAAGTAATTAAAACTGGAGAAAGAGAGAAAGAAAAGTTAAAAATTATTTCAAAAGAAATATAATTCACTTGAATATTACCCACGTCACTCTCAGTTATTTAACGACGTGGAAAATTTGGGAACAAAACGCATCGATTACCAGATTTTACAAAACATTACGCAGAGATGTCTGTGATTATACAAAACAAAAACTATGACACTTTGAAGTATGGGTTGGTAACATTTTAAGTTTAAAACATAAAAATGTCAACCTGTTCGTGTTTTCAGCCCACATTAACTCACAATGCATTAGCGTTGGACGAAATTCCATTTAAATTATATAGAATCTTCTTTGGCACAAAAACCTCTTAAATTTCTCGTATTTTGATAGCGTGACAAAAATTATGGTTGTTCTTTTTTCTTAGTAATTCCTACAACTCAAACTTGAAGTGCTGCTATAACATAAAAAAATAATTTATTTTATAGTGTTTATTATTTATAAATGTAAACATATTTCAGTTTGGCAAAATCTAGAATTTCGGACATTTATTCAAGCTTAATATTATATGTTGTTTTGATGCTGTGAAAGTTACTGTTGCGAACACGAAACAGCCATTAAACTCTTATGATTTACGATTAAAGAATTTGTATCACTTGCAGAACTCAGACACAGAAAAATAGACATTTACAACAAGAGAATTATGTGATAGAAAAAATACTTTAAAAAAATATTTTCGTACATAAGTATAATGTTTTGATTCTCCTAGAGTTTACCAATAAAATTGTGACAGTTTGTGTACATGTTCTTGCCTTTTTTTTTTTTTTAACAAGCCATACACTGGTTTAATATAATCTTAAAATTATCTTTCTCTCACATTATTTCTTCGATGTAAGGGAAAATAAATTTTAAATGAAATTTAATGCAAAATTGCTAGGTTGAGGTAGATATGTTTTAATTGTGGTAAGATTTTCATGTCCTACACAAGCTCGCTTTTCTCACTTTCAACAAGAGCAACCACCATACTCAATGCCAAATAATATAGGATTTTACTGTGTTTGCATGTAACCGAACATCAATTTGTAAAGCGCGTTAAAGATGCCATCCAGCCCTTACTGTAACTCGCTAAATTTGGCGAAATTTCTGTAGACTTTAAGACCTTACATTCCGATAACGGAATCACGACGGCAAAAAAATTATGCATTCAGAAAAATGTTTTAGTATGTCCTTTTAAATGTTACTCATTTTTAAAAATTAGTTATCACACTATTTTAGTGTTTTCTGCTTACTAGGGCTGCGACATTGATAGTCGGAAATAAAAGACATCGACGGTATTGATACATCAACCAAAAAAACATCGATGTTTACAAACATCGATCTTTTTGTACATATATTACGTTCAAATTTGGTCGCACAAAGTACCAACTCTCAGTATATCCAGCCTCGTTGTATCTCTCAATCGGATATATCGCGCTTCTTCCTTTGTCTCCTAAAATCATACTGACCGTAAGACTTTGACGATAAGTAGAGCACTTTTCCCATTAATATAGATATGGCAACTACTGGTTAACGATGAAACTTTTTTCATTTTTTCTGCTGAAATATAAAATATTGACATTGGAAAAAAAAATCAAACACGAAACAACGAAATTTAAAAATCATTGACCGTAAAGGATTTTTTGGAATTAAAGAATTTTTCTTCCAATAAGATAGATACGACTGATAAACGATAAATCTTTTTTATCGCATTTTTTTTTTCAACTTTGTTGCTAAAACATAAAGCATTAACATGAAATTAAAAAAAAAACAGTGAGAATAAGTCAAAGATGCTATAAAAATATCGAGCACAATCACAAAACCTCGATATTACTCATGGGAAACTTTTTCCAATGGGATTAATTCTGCAACTTCAGAATTAACAACATTCATGTATGTTGTTGTTGTAAATGTTTTAATGCATATAAGTATCGCACATTTTTTACTGAAATATAAACATCGATGTTTAACCAAAACCATCAATGTTTTAACAAAATCATCGATGTTTCCAAAACATCGACATCGATGTCGCAGCACTACTGCTTACATTAATTGGCACTACATTACAATATAGATGTTTTTACAGTATAATACAGCAAATTTTATAGTAATTGCACCGTAATAAACTGGAAAATGACTAATTTTACAGTAGTCAACTATAAAATTTCTAGTTAACAGTAATAAACTAAAATAGCTAGTTTTAGTCTATTACTGTGCATTTTACAGTTTTAAACTGGAACCTCTGCTGTCAGTATTATACTGAAAAAACAACAGTTTATTTTTGCAGTGTGCTACCTTCTTTCAACTAATTTCTAAAAAAAAAAAAAAAAAAACAACTAGAAAATGCTCCGCCTGCCCACTGCTTGGAAATATTCACTCCCCGAGTTGTTACACTTTATTTCAACCCAACAAAAAGGTGACAAAATCGCAAAATTGGTTCAATTCGAATGTTTTTAATATCATGTAAAAATTTCAACAGTTATGGACGATGTAATGAACTTTTAAAAATGAAATTGAGCTAACGTACTTAGTATATAGTTAGTTAAGTTAGTATATACTTAGTAATAGTTATTCATTAACAGTGTTTTTATATTTTTTATTTTTCATTATGTATTAGCTTCGTACTTTTTAATTTGCATTTTAATGAAAATGGATGCCATGAGATATAATATGATGAGAACAAAATTTTAATAATTAACAAGATTAGTTTATCGTGTAAGCAATATTTTCCCATTATAAAAGAAAAGATGAGACTTTTGCTACACTGTGCTGGCAAATTAAAACTATAACTAAGCGAAAATATTCGATTAAAAATCACGAATTACTTCCCAAAGTCCATTGTCTTCAACAATCTACGCACGTTTTTATCGAAAAAAAAATAAACGCAAATTAAATTTGGTGTACTTTAAAAGTTATTTTATTAGCAATATTAGTTTAAAAACAGAAACTGGAATTGATTACTTTCAGGTTTTAATAGAAAAGAGTAACCCCTTTCTACTTGAATCGCGTTAAATGAGATCTGCATTAACTTGCTTCCACTTTTTGCGATTATGTTTTACTATCTGGGTTGACACAAAAGCTTTAAGTTTCTGATGCAAAGTTGATTATACAAACAAGTAATGTTACTGAGTAAAAACCAAAAAGCAACGTCTAAAAGCAGAAATAAGTCAAGTTAAAAATTGGCAAACATGTTTCAAAGACATAAAGACTCCTTCTTCAGTGCCAAGCAAGAAATGGGAGAGTAGGCTTTATGCCTTTGAAACATGTTTGCCGATTTTTAACTTGACTTATTTGTGCTTTTAGACGTGCTTTTTGGTTTTTACTCATTTGCGCACAAAGTGAACTGTTTTTAATAAATAATGTTACTATTCATTTACTTGTATGGTGGGTTAATAGCTAAGGTGAACACTTGCACATAAATGGTTTTTAAATAAATATTTTGCTCTGTAATGAAAGTGAAACCATATTTCTTAGAAGATATTTTATCAAATGTATTTCTATATTTTATTTAAAAAAAAATTAATACATCAGTAAAATATTTAATATTTTGAGGCGCGAGAACTTTTTGCAATGGTTGCGAATTTCCTACTATGCATACACTGCTGGCCACCCAAATTGCAACAGCAAGAAAGACAAGATAAAGAGGTATCACAATAGAATTTATTTTGTAGAGAACATTGTGAACAAGTGTAAAATGTAATACACCGCCAACTCGTTCATTTCGATCCATGGACTGCAGTTTCGTGCTTATTCTGCACTCATCAGCATGGAATACGAAAGTAAACGAGTTGAAAGCAAAAATACTCTTAATAGAGCAAAGAGAGAAGAAAAAACTGGTAGCTAATGTGAAATTAGAATACCAGCGAGAGACCGCACACAGGAACAGTACAACTCCTAAACTTTTAAGGCAGAGCTCGGGTATACTGCCTTGGGCAGGTAAAGGGCAGTAACTGCAAATTTTTCGATTTAAATTTTTTTGCATTTTTGAAATCTATGTTACATTAGTTTTATGGTACAAACATCTTTTTTTGGTTTCCGATGAATAAAAACTGTTTTTTAGTCAATGGCAATTAGCAGTAACTGCATTTTTCGTTACTTTGGGCACGTAAACGGCAGTATCTGCATGTCTGCGAGATGGATTTAATATGAATCGCTGTGCAAAACTTGCATCAAGCCGCAAAAACCGTTTTCCTTTGTACCTAAACTGAGCGAAAGTAGGAGTGCCCTAATGTGAGGTCACGGGAGGTCATTGGTTGCATTTGAATGTTCCCAAGGGGGTGTTTTACTCCTTTTCGGGGTGAATCAGTGTTAATATCAATGCAGACTTAAGTGATATAAATTGGCGCTACCACTTGGCGACATATCGCCAAGCTTTTGGTCGCCAAGTGCTTATTGCCCACTTGGTGACATATAGCCAAATTTACGACAAATTTGGCGAAAAAAATTATTTTATGAGTTTGGGTTCAATTTAGCGCTATTGGCAGTATTTTGCGAAAAATCCACTGAATGATGCTAAAATCGGCGATATTTAAAAAATGAATCATTGTAAATCATTTTTTGCATTGTTTCGTGGCAAATTAGGGGTGTAAATGTTTGAATTGTTATCTTGCTCACTCCAAGCATTATTTTAACACTTAAGGCATCTACTAAGAAATTTACACGTAAAAAGAAGGAGTGTGGGGTGCATACTAGATTTTTTTTTTCTAATAAAGTATCTCTCGACTAGCAGACGATATTTTTCACAATTTCATAGATACACAAGCAAAACTTGGCAGACGAAAAACAAAAATGCAGCAATGAAATGATTTTATTTACATTGTTTTGTTTTCTTTTAATTACAGTTGCTTTTATACTACAGACGATAGTTTTGCAGTTTAATACCAAGCTGTTGCATTTTTAATAGTTCTGTGAAAAGAGTCGTCAGCACAATAAGCATTTCAAGCTTTCTTTTTTTCAAAGGGATTTCTTGTTTTGATGCAAAGTACAAAGCATTAACTGATTTGTAGTAATTTTTTAAAATCTGGTGTGAACGTCACACTACTTCCTTTTACGTTTAAATTCCATAATAAATGCCTCAAGTGTTAAAATAGTGCATTAGAGTGAGCAAGATAGCAATTCAAACATTTACACACCCAGTTTGTCAAGAATCAATGCAAAATAATGTTTTACAATGATTTATTTTCTAAATATCGCCGATTTTAACATGATTCGGTGAATTTTTCGCAAAATTTGCCCAATAGCGCCAAATTGAATCCAAATTTTTAAAAAAAATCATTTTGTCGCCAAATTTGTCGCCAATTTGGCGGAAAACACTGTTATGTGGTGATACACCACATTTGAATGGGTAAAATATCAAAGTACATTGCGTTCATATTATTTGTAAAAAAAGGTTTAGTTAATAACCCACATTCAAAGAAAATTCACGGAAAAAATTAATTTTGAATGAATTTATTATTCATGCACTTCTGGGATACAATGCAACAAAATTATTAAACATAAGTAACGAACAATAACATAGCTAACTACATGGTCACATATGAAAATGGCGAAGAAAATGGCACAACCATATCAGACACATAAACAACAAAAACTTAATCGCATATTAAAACATTTAATGGAGATGCATACAGGGAGCAATCGTAGAAGTTAAAAGGGGAAAAGGATAGAAATGAATTGGGGTACTCACGGTAATCCTTTTAGTTTTAAAAACATTTCTCCCTCCCCATCAGGCAAATGGCGTTGGTGGCACGTCACAACTCCTAGCACCAACTTGCACAAACCCAAAAATTCAACTGAAAAAATTCCTAATCCAGCAAAAGCCAGCAGATAAGAAAATTCCTTTCCTAGGTTGCCAGAGCGAAGGAAACAGAAGACAAGATCCAAACACTTCGCCAAGGCGAGAAAGTCGACCCTACGCGTAGAGTTGTAAATATGCCAACAAGCAACACAGAAAAAAAATAAAAGGCACTAAATTTGCCAACAAAGCAACCGGGCGAAAGGAAGTTGAGGCGACGTATACTTAGGAGCTGTATCAGTATCCAATACAAAAGGTCACCTTGGCCGAAGCAAGCCTTCACCAGTAACGAACATGTGAAATGAAACTCAGGGGAATGAGAAGAGAAATGGAAAAAAGAAGGACTTATACAAAATGGGGTGGTTGACACCACATTTCCCCACTTAGATAAAGTTTTGAAAAAAAAAAAACTGTCAACAGAACTTTGGGACCTAGACATAAACAAAGTCCCAAAAGTGTAAACAAAACAGATGACAAACCGAAAAGAAATGAAAACAAAACAAATACCTGGTACATGGAGACAACAGGTAGGAATGACATAAGTCCTGATTATCAGGATCGGACTGGTCATGTGGGCATTCGGGCAAATGCCCGGTACGCCACTCTAAAAAGCGCCGGTCGACAGTCGCCGTTTTTTTTTTTTTTTAACGGCAAACTTTTTTACATTAGTTTTTGTTCGTGGAAAAATATAGTTTTTTTTTATTGTCGACTTAAATTATATCGAACATTATCCACATCAGGCGCGGCAGCTTTGGGCCCTTGAAGCCCTTTCTAACCGAAGGAAGCCGCCTATGTGCTCTCCTTACTTAAAACGCCAATACAGCTCCAAGCTTCGGCGCCCTGAGCGGCGCTTCCAAAGCTGCAAAGGGCGCGCACCGAAGGCGCCTCCTTCTCACAGTCCAAAGACTACTAGGCGCTCTCTGTGCTTAAATCGCCAATACTGCTTCAAGCTTCGGCGCCCCTTTCTCACTAACCAAAGGCAGCTATGCGCTCTCCTTACTTTAAACGCCAATACAGCTTCAAGCTTCGGCGCCCCTGAGCGGCGCTTCCAAAGCTGCAAGGGGCGCGCACCGAAGGCGCCTCCTTCTCACAGTCCAAAGACTACTAGGCGCTCTCTGTGCTTAAATCGCCAATACTGCTTCAAGCTTCGGCGCCCCTTTCTCACTAACCAAAGGCAGCTATGCGCTCTCCTTACTTTAAACGCCAATACAGCTTCAAGCTTCGGCGCCCCTGAGCGGCGCTTCCAAAGCTGCAAGGGGCGCGCACCGAAGGCGCCTCCTTCTCGCAGTCCAAAGACGTCCTAGGCGCTCTCTGTGCTTAAATCGCCAATACTGCTTCAAGCTTCGGCGCCCCTTTCTCACTAACCAAAGGCAGCTATGCGCTCTCCTTACTTAAAACGCCAATACAGCTTCAAGCTTCGGCGCCCCTGAGCGGCGCTTCCAAAGCTGCAAGGGGCGCGCACCGAAGGCGCCTCCTTCTCGCAGTCCAAAGACGTCCTAGGCGCTCTCTGTGCTTAAATCGCCAACACTGCTTCAAGCTTCGGCGCCCCTTTCTCACTAACCAAAGGCAGCTATGCGCTCTCCTTATACTTTAAACACCAATACAGCTTCAAGCTTCGGCGCCCCTGAGCGGCGCTTCCAAAGCTGCAAGGGGCGCGCACCGAAGGCGCCTCCATCTCACAGTCCAAAACGTCCTAGGCGCTCTCTGTGCTTAAATCGCCAACACTGCTTCAAGCTTCGGCGCCCCTTTCTCACTAACCAAAGGCAGCTATGCGCTCTCCTTACTTTAAACGCCAATACAGCTTCAAGCTTCGGCGCCCCTGAGCGGCGCTTCCAAAGCTGCAAGGGGCGCGCACCGAAGGCGCCTCCTTCTCACAGTCCAAAGATGTCCTAGGCGCTCTCTGTGCTTAAATCGCCAACACTGCTTCAGGCTTCGGCGCCCCTTTCTCACTAACCAAAGACAGCTATGCGCTCTCCTTACTTAAAACGCCAATACAGCTTCAAGCTTCGGCGCCCCTGAGCGGCGCTTCCAAAGCTGCAAGGGGCGCGCACCGAAGGTCACGACCGAAGGCGACTCTTTCTCACAATCCAAAGACTTGCACGACGTATGAGCGCTCACGATCCAGAAAAACGGTACGATAAACTACACGGGGAAAATATTTTTTACAGTTTAATTCTGAGTGGGGGGCGAACTTACAAATCTTGCCGGGGGAGGGGCGCATCTAAGTCTATGTACGCTATACGCTTCGAGCATATACATTAGTGAATAAGTTTTTTTTTATAGCAGAAGAGCATGAGCGTGACACAAAACTGTGCTGGTTTTGAAAACGAAGTATTAAAGTCTTTCTTTTTAAAGAAAAGATATTCGTAAATTAATTATTAGCATTTACAAAGTTGTCGACCTGTATGGAATAGAGTGCGTCCGCGTACTCTTAAGAGGCGCAATATATGCAACTTAGTAGTTTTCCTTTTAAATTTAGGGGGAACATTTTGAAATTTGGTCACGAAAACATCTTGGTTTCGAAAACATGTCTAGAGAAATTATTTGTTTTCTTAACCGGTTATCAGCCTGTGTAGAATAGGGGTGGCGCGCGTCCGTATCCCCCTAGAGGCGCAATATCCGCAACTCGTGTGTTTTCCCTTTTTATTTAGGGGGAACGTTTTGAAATGTGGTACAAAATAATGAAAATATTTATAAAAAAAATCCGTTTTCTTCACAGGTTCTTAACTAGTTTGGGGTGGGGCTTTTCCACATCCCCCTCAGGGGGGGGGGAGATGTCTGCGAGTTTGTAAATTCTCTCTAAATTTATGAAGGATATTTCGAAATTTAATTCAAAAGAAAGAAAATATTCGGAAAAGCTATTTGTGTCCGCATAGCGTTAGGGACAGAATATATGCAATTTATAACTTATATTTCGCTTTAAATTTAGGGGGGAAGAATTGGAGTTGGATGCAAAAGAAAGAAAGATATTTGGAAAATGTATTTGACTCACCCACGATTTTCAACTTGTGTGGAAGTGGGGCTCGCTTGCGTCGCCCTAGGGGCGCAATATCAGCGACTGATCATACCCCCCCCCCTAACGAACCCCTAAACTTTTATTTCATATTGTTTTTACTAAACGGATAAGTAGCTGACTGCTTAAATTTAAACAAAATGTGAATAACAAACCAAAAAGGATTTTCTCACTTTCTTAATTCATTTGAGCTGGAAGGGGGTTTGAGGGACCCAAAAAATTCCTTGTGGGCGCGGTAATGAGAATGAAACTGCCCCCCCCCCCTGAGAGAAATCCTGGATCCGCGCTTGTCTGTAGGCAGGAGCATCTAATAGACCACGAGCATTTTCTTTTCGGATGAATTTTTTTTTCTTAACATCAATACTATTAACTGCACCTTTTTCTTGTTCTTTCTTCTGTTATTTATTTATTTATTTATCTACATTTTTTTTCTTTAATTATAATGTTTTATTATTTATATATCTTTTTTTCTTTTTCATTTAGTTTTTGTTATTTATTTATTTTATTTATTTTTTTCCATTCCCTTTATGTAAATATTCTACTTATATTTTTATTTTAATCTATTATTAACCAAAATTATTTTTCTCGTGTATATACCAAATTGAATGTTTACCCATGTGGGTGGTTGTTTTGAAAATTTTCACAAACGTCATCCCGTAATTTGTTAAATTAACAATGTTGAATATGCGCAAAGGGATGGCGTTTTTTTTGAAAAAAAAAAGTAGGCAGGAGCAGAAAACTTCAAAAGCAGTTTTTTCTTTCTTTCTTCCCACTCCGTTGAAGATCGGACGATTCGGTACGAAAACAAAATATCCCCCACGGGTAAAAAGGGGTCGTCCCCTTAAAACCCGTCTGTCTCCCTACTGATATTTTTGCCCTTCGTATCGGAACACCGCCCAGGGCCTCACGAGGCAGCACCTCTGGTTCCAACCTCGTCGCCGAGACTCCGGTCATCATTGATGACAGACGAATCTAATTAGTGTAACAGGTGCAAATTTTAGCGGGAGCTCGAGGCAGGGGTTATGATAAGCAGAAATTGCTGTGTACGAACGAAAGACTTGCTCGTTGACATATTTTTTTTTTTTTTCTGGCGTAACGAAGTTGTTCCTTCTTTCATCAGAAAGGTAAGAGTTGATAACACTTAGCGTTTTAATTTCCAATTTAATTCAAATGCGCATGTTTTTCGTTTCAAAAGTGATGTGAATATTCTATAAATATATGTGAAATTTCTCCGACGAATTGTATAACCTACACCTCCGTTGTCGGTTAAACAATGATTTATAGCATCGATCTTAATCTTGCTAATACAGTTTAAAAATTAGGATGATTTATGTTGACAAATGTTCCCGTCGTTTAAAACAGAATCAAGTCCTATACTCATGATAGAGTGCATATGGGAGTGATATTTTAATATCATTTCAAGATTTGCTCTAAAATTAAAAATAAAATGTTCTGAAATAATTTTTATACCTTCTACTTTGAACAAAATTTTTTTTTTTTTTGCATTTTAGAAAACACCTCGGAACCGCTTAAAAGAAAAGAAAGTTGGACGGCCGGTTCCAACAAATATTATTCGATCTGGATCTTATTTCCATTAGACTTTATATTCGCGGATCTTCTGTGCTTTGGATCTTCTCGCCGTTAGATCTTTTGGGTGTGGATCTTCTGTCCGTGGACCTTTTGGTTTTGAACCTTGTAGCCGACATTTATTTGATTAAGTGGGGAAATTTTTACTTTTACAAGCTACGTTAACATTTGTCATTGGTTAAAAGTTTTTAAAATAAGCTAAGTAAAATAAACAAAATAGTATACTAATTAAGTTTTTATTATGTGTTAAAATTCGAAAAATGTAATTTTCAGCTTGAGTTATTAAATCTTAGCACCTTTTTAAAAAAAAAATTTTGAAAAGATCCATAATAGTGGATTGCTTGCTCAAGGTCTTTTGGAACATGTATTAATTTTCGCTTGGAGTAGAAAATATCAGAAAAGAAAAAATGCTGTTTAGACTTCCAACTTCCATTTCCTTCCCATCACTATGGGAGGTCTTGCCACTTATCCTAATGACCCATTGTAGAAAAGACGAAGACGGGACACAGAAGCCCTTAGGGATCCAGGACTAGGCTCACACTGCACATTGCAACGTAGATCCCTATGAGCAATTGAACCACATCTGTTTTTTGTTCATCAGCAATACTGATAATTGCCCCGCTCCAGCTGCTAACGATGTTGTACAATGAAAAAGTGCTTCTTTCTCCAAGGGTCCAAGTCCAAGGCCCTTTCTCAGAATGCACATTTGATTGATTTAGCAAGAAGTTCAATTTTATTGAACTTCTTGCTTAGAGCCCTTCCGCATCTGACATCCAAGGCCATCTTAGACAGGAGGAACCATGACCTTGCTGGAAATCAATGCTTTTTTACAACCGTTTAAAGTGGACAAGGCATAGAGTATCAAGGGGGGAGCGCTGGGGGTAATTGTCAGGATGGTAATTAGACTCCGGTGCCGTGTTCAGTGTGCATAGAAAATGTTTCATTTTAGCTCTCTTTAGACACGACGAGGATATGAGGGCATTAGCTTTCCTAAAATTTTCCGCAAATGCGTTTCTGAGAATTGTATTTAAACTTTTTCTTCTGCAATTGTTTGGTTGCATTTCAAAATGTAAGTACAATAAT
>JAXGGA010013705.1:0-34382 GCA_038373865.1 Uloborus plumipes
TCAAATTGGTCATGTTGCATATCAGATTAAGAGGCAACTAACGTACTTTAAAATGCCATTTACCAAATTGTTCTATCTATATTTGGTGCCGAGTTATGGACCCTTTTCTGTTCCCTTATCCATGGAAAAACGAGGGTTTTTCCAAAGTTCAAAGTCTCATAAATGAAAAAATAATAGAGATAAAAATCTAAAAATTGAGACTTTTGATTACCTCAAAGGGTACAATTGATGAGCCAAATTTGAAAGAAATACAAAAATGTAAGGTAAAAATTTTCTCAGATTTTGGATCACTTGACGTGGAATGACCCGAAACTCTTTTAAATACAGTGTCCCTTAACCAGGGGCAAATTCATAAAGATCTCAATTCAAAGACACTGGGACCATAAAAATGTCCCTAAAATAGGTCACTTATTATTCGAAGGTGTCTCTTAACGAAGGTATATCATGGATGCCACTTTTCAGTACTGAGAACTAGGGATGCACCGATTAATCGGAAGTACCGATTAATCGGTCATAATCGGCCACTTTGCCGATTATTAATAATCGGCAAAATCGGGCCGATTAATCGGCTGAAATTTTTTTTCAAACATTTTTCTTTAAAGTATATTTTTACTAGGAAACTATGATGAATAATTTTATTAACAGTAATAATAATCCTCACAGTTGATATTTAAGTTTTTTTTAATTAATTTTCCTACTTCGAATAAATATACATGGAAAGTTGCAGCATTTTTCATGTGGGGATAGTTTTCTCCTTAGCATAGTACTTGTAGATAACCTCTAATTTTCAAAGAATAAAAGTATTGAATAAAGTGCTACTGATCACTAAAATATATGAATTAAAAGTACTCCTAAATTGGAATGTTCACCGCACACTCACCCACCCCTCCTTTTTTTATAAATTTTTATTTCCAATTAACATAACTAACAATGTGTTAATAATATTATTGACACTAATATGAAAATTGGTTCTAAGAAATTTGATAAAATATTGAAATTATTTTGTGAAAACTAGGAAAATGGGAAAAAAATCTTCTCCCAGAAATAAATTACTTACTATTTCTAAACTTGGAATTGTATAAGAGATAAAAAAAAAGTGATGGTAAAATTGGTAGTAGAAGAACAATTATCCTTATCATTAATCGGCTCAGCCGATTAATCGGCCGATTATCTACAGCCGATTAATCGGTAATCGGCCAATTTGCTTATCGGTGCATCCCTACTGAGAACTGAAGTCAACCTTTAAAAAAATCAGCAGACAGATTCCTGTCTTTCTGCTGACAGTTTAACTTGAAAAACTTTTAATTGAAAGACTAATATCCTCATACATTTTTTTACACATAATTCTGTCTTCAGTACTGAAGTGGAAAGTACTACTGTAGAAACCTTAGGAGACTTTTTTTTCTTGAATTTCATACAAATAGAAGCAATGATACTGTTTAAATTTCAGTGAGGCAGTTAAAAAAAGAGTAATTGTGTCTCAAACATACCCTGAATGACTAACTTAAAATAAAAATATCACTTTACGTTTTGTTTAACATTGAGAAGACATTACATATAAATACTCGCCCAGTAACTTTAAAATAACTACTCTCGGTAAATTTTTACTTCATAAAGTATTGTTCAGAGAATTCTACCTCTGCCATTCGTAACCGCAAAATTACTGCGAGGCATAAATTTTCATTACCCATCTAAACATAGTCCCCTACACAGCACTAAATCTTTGCAAATGAGAGTAATTCACCTCCCCGATTTCCGCCCTCGGAATAATTAAAGCCAAAAATCTGCCCCAAAATAATCCACGCGAAAGTTTGAACCAAAATACCAAACAATAAATACACCGCCACAAACAACTCCGAGGGTACTCTCCATTCTCGCAAGAATAATGACTTAAACTCGAAAATTAGAGTCCCCTGTCTTCCTTCCTCGCCAGGTTGAATTGTGACAACGCGCGCCCGTAACTTTCTAGCGCTGCCTCGGCCAAAATACACACGCGGGGCGGGGGAAGAAAAGGTTCGAGCCGTCGAGCAGAGCCGGGGAAGTGTCGCCTGACGGCTGCCGCGTCTATTAGGGCGCTAGACGGCGGCCGTAAAGCTGTCGCTACTGGCGATTCAACGCGACTGCTTTTAGTGAACTCCGTTGACAAGTATATTTCTTCCCGGGTTCTTTGGGGCTGGTGCTCTTCCGACAAAAGGGATTTTCGAAGGCGAATGGAGGTATTTTTAGGGCGGAGAATTTAGGAAATTATTCTGCTATTTTGTGTACAGCCATTGAGGGTATCTTTAACCCATTAATGCCTAGCGTCCCTTTTTAGCGACGGTCCAAAAAAGGGTCTGGATTTCCCAAAAATGAACATTTCAACCAAATAATAGTCTTCAATTAGTACCTTGGTATTGTTTCCATTCGTTATTAACAGATTGCAGCACATAACCTTTGTAAAGTGTGTTCTGTAGCACTTTTAATATGATCTTTATCAAAAATGACATCGTTCACAATCTCAAGAAAAAAAGCTAACTTTTCAAAGTTATTCCCAGTTTATGTTAACTGCTGATTTTATTTCTTCTTATAAAATGTCTTTTTCAATATTATATCGTAGGCAACTTTTAAGGGACGATTTTTCTTTCCTTAATAAAAAGATTATTTTTTACATAATTTTTTTTTTATTATTTTTCCTGCCCATTAAACACTGTTTGTAACCAGTATACAAAATATCTTTGGAAAATAAAAAGTCAGGCATTAATGGGTTAAGGTTATCATTTAATTCTTTCCTCAAAACGGAATATTTACCAATTTCGGGCATCTACACATGAAAATACTTGAGATGGCGCCAAGCACAATGGGGCAGAAGAGCCGAATACCGAATCATCAGCTGCTGCACTTATTGAAACTTTAGCATCAAATGCGTAATAAATGTATACAATATGATACTGTAGTCCATATGTTTTAATATTCTTAGTGTTACACAACAGTTTCAGCTTACTGTCTCATTTTTTAATTAATTCCACTGATTAAAGCATTTATTTTCGTTTTGTACTAGTAGTACCCAGAAAAAAAAGACATTTCTATTTCCTTTATTGCAAACTAGCCGGGTACCCGGCCCTGCCCGGGTTCCTGTGGGTGTAGGGTGGTTTAGTGAAACTCATTCATAAATTTCCCAACACTAAAGTGCATATCTATAAACATAATGGCTACTTCTGTAAACAATGGCTATGTTATGGATAAACTATAAAAAAAATAATGCAAGCTAAAAAAATAGCAAGCTACAAATAATGGTTGAGTAAATAGGAAATGTTATAAGCTTGGTATATTAAAATAAATATATATTTACAGTATCAATCGCACTGAAATTAACCATTTCCAAATGTTACTCGTTAAATAAGTCCCATTATTAGTTTCTATCCTCGTGACAACATTGGTGAGGTGAAAACATCTTATGTACCTAATTTAGAAATTTTTTTGATTATAAACACTTTCTATTCTCTAACTATTGCCAAAATCATTTTTTTTTAATTTCACCCGTTAGCAATTATTGGCACAGATGAATCTAAAAATCCTAAGAAAGCATAAAATTTCATACTTACTCCAGAGAAGCCTTGGTTCACATTTTCATTATGATCACTATTAATATTTTTGTTGCCAATCATCAAATTTTTGCAACAATACACTGAAAATTTAATTATTTAATGGGGAAACTATATGAAATTTACTATTTTCCATAATAACTTTTTTAAACTAAGTTTTTTAGAAATAAATTATAGCTTATCCTGCTCCCTGTTACTGCAGCTATCTACGGTGAAAAAATGGTTAAAATTGGTTCAGTAGTTTTGAAGTTTACCCCGGACATACGCATACAAAAGTAGTCTTTTATGTATATAGATAAAGAAATTAGAAATGTCTTCGTTTCTGTTACTATCAGTACAAAACAATACTGTGCAACCAGCACAATATTGTAACAGATATCTAAATACAGTGAACTCTCATTTATACACCGCTTCATTTATGCGCCTTTTTCACTTATACGACGATTTTCAGTGGTCCCGGCACATTCCATAGTAAAATAATGATAATTTCATTCATTTATGCATTGCTCTAAAGATAAATATTTCACTTATGTGCCGAATTTTTCGAAAAATGTAAGTAGTTTAATTTACTTTCTTAAAAAATGAGCATGTTTCTTCACTTTCCTCTTTAATCTTCCGCTTTTATTGCTCACGGAAGGCATTTTTCCCACATGAACTGGAGTTCGGAGAGGGACAATTATCTATTATGGTTCATTTTAAAAGGATCAGTTTGTAATTACGTATGCTACAATTTTTGTTTTCACCTTATAATTGTAGTTAGGTTACATTAGTTGCCAAACGGTAGTTATATGACTATTTTCTATAGAAACAATCTTATTCGTGCTCTCATTAGAATTTGTGTTGCATTTTAGACTTTTAAATAGGCTTGTTCCCTTATGCGTCTCTCTCACTTATGCGCCTTTTTCTGTTGGTCCCTCGAGCCGGCGCATAAGTGAGAGTTCACTAATTTAAAAATTTTGAATTTAAGTTGAAATTGTTAGACTCATGTACACGCATTTTTCCTTAGTTATCGTTCAGTATTTGTATTTTATATGCAATATTTAATATACACTTTTAATTTTGGAACTGTTTATATCAAGAGTAATTAATTGAAAATAAGCCTTTTCTTTTAAGTTACAAATAAAAACGAAACTTAATATCTTTCATCAAAAATGGGTGTGCAAGGAATGGGTATTTTCCCCGTACTTTGCTTAATGAAAAATAAATAAAAATTCTATTTCAAGTTAATTTTTGTTAATTCGCGGGATATTTTGTAATTCTGGGCTATAATTAATAATCATGATTAATATCTAAAAAGGGGTAAATTGTTTTTTCAATTTTTCTAAATTTAACGAAAAGTGAAATTGTTACACTTATAACTATAACTCTATTAAATTAAGTATAACTTAAAAAAAAATCTGGTTAAGTAGATGATAAAAATTGATTTCTTTTTCTTTTTTTAGTTAGTGTCAACACCAGACATGTTTGAAGAAAGCCACAATTTACTAGCTTTATTTTAAAGCAACTAAAGTGTTCATATAATTATTGACTAATCGTAATTTAACGTAACTTATTAATATATTTCATAAGAATAAATAAGTTAAAAAATAAGTTTTCAAGTAAAATCGACTATACTGTTAATTATTGAACAATTTCTGGTTCCATGGGTTCAATACAATCAATCATTTAAATTAAATACAATTTTAATTGTGCATAGCTTAAGAAACAATATTTTATGTAATTATAATCTCCCCAAAAACAACAGTGTTGTAAAAAAATCCCCCGCCAAGAAAACCTTAAATACTCAGCCTTAAAAAGTTATGATATCGAGTTTTCCCGCCAAGTTTGTGCCAAACTACAACTAACCTGTATGTATAGTTGTTTTAAATTGTTTTCAGTTTTTCCAGGCGGGAAGCTTTGTCTTGTGAGGTGGTTGCTTAATGAGTAAAAACTTCCCGCCTGGCAGGACTGAAAACAATTTAAAAGAACTATACATACAGGTTAGTTGTAGTTTGGCACAAACTTGGCGGGAAAACTCGATATCATAACTTTTTAAGGCTGAGTATTTAAGGTTTTCTTGGCGGGGGATTTTTTTACAACACTGTTGTTTTTGGGGAGATATCACATGTTTTTGCATTAATATTATTTCTTTGCCTGTTTTTTTTTCTCTTCAAAATTTACTTTGCATGTTTTTTTTTCCCTTTAACATTTTTCTTGGCAGTCCGACATCTGTGGTTTTCTTGGCGGCATGCATTTGGTGCAAAAGTTTAAGGATCTTCTTCAGTCTAGGATAAATTTGAAATCAATCACAATGTACCACCTGAACCGACGCAAAACAAAGCTAGTTGCTAACAATACTACGATTAAATTAAAAGTTAAAAAAAAAACCCCAACCCTTACTGCCGATCTCATATTAAAATGAACTAAATTGAAGATCCCTTTTAAAAGCCTTATGCAATAAAATCAATTACAAATATTTTATTTGTTAACAAATAGAAACTGGCAACAGATGAAATTATAAATCATTGAGTTTTCTTTCCTCGTGGCCCAACAATGAAAACATAAATGCTCAGATGTTAAACACAGCTAGTAGATAGAAATCGGACCAATTTTAAGCATTAATAACTCCGGGGTGCGATGACCCCGGGGGGTAAATTTTGGGAAAATGTCCTCAATGTCTCATCGAGAATATTCATACCAAAAATCAACACTAAATACCCACGGGGAGAAAAGATACGGAAAATAAAAACGAGGGGGGAGGGGGTGGGGGGTTGAAAAACCCCCTATGCCGAGCTTTGGGGCAAAATAAATGTGGGTGCAAAAGCAGAGCTCAATCCGAGTTACCGTTTAGTCTGGACCCCTGTCAAACAATTTCTAAAAAGTGCGAAAAATAGCGATTTTATAACATATATCACCCCTCCCCCTGAGGGTCCTGGATGTTTTGCTTTAGTATGTGCCGTCAGGGGCCGCTGAAGATTGAGTATACCAAAAATGAATTCTAAGGATCTTTATGGGGTTGAGATACAGAGGGGTGAAAACCCCGGTTTGGTTACTCGCGTAAACAGTCCTTGTCGCTCTTTTACATTTTTATTGGCGAAGGAAATTTCTTGGCGGCTTGTATTTGGTTTTCTTGGCGGGGCGGGACGCTCCCGCGTCCCGTGATTGTAAAATGAAAATTCACAACATAAATTAATGTTATAGGCCAAGCGGCTTCATGCTTCGGTCCATCTCTAGTCTATATATCGCAACCTTGCTACAAAAGTGCCACAACTCAAAAATTGTAATTTTTGAGTTATGACCGTCATTAGACGTAGTTTACACGTCTCTACCAATCTTCAAAAGAGCCAGAAGTTGCAGTTAAAAATCAGCCGCCAAAGGGCAGTTATCTGGCGTTTTGTTGTTATCAGGATGCATAGGACCCCTTCCACTGAAATGCCATATTTTGAGTTGTCGTCCAGCCGTCGGCGTCGTAGAGTAACGTGCGTAACTAACGATCATAGTTTGAGATGTATCGGTTTTCATATTGATAAATTCAAAAATACTAAAATGTGCCTAGTCAGCTCGGGAACAGTTTTTTGCAATTCCTGGAAAACGTACTTTTTTGAGTTGTGGCACTTTTGTAGCAAGGGTGCGATATAATATATATTTTAAGATTCTTTAAGAAAAAATATGCCTTCTAACAGACAAAAATAAAAATGAGTACTTAAAAGGGAATAATTGGGTGATTTTTAATGCAGAAATTTACATAAGTACATTTAGTGCTGACTATATATAAAAATGAAAGTCTTTGAAGGTTTCTATACAATTTCTTTTTAAAATGAACGCTGCTTCGAATACTATTGCCTCGATATTTGCTACAATGCTTTTTGGTTTAGTCAGAAACGAAATTTTTTTTACATGAGTGCATTAGACCCAGGCATACAAAATAATCATAATAATATATACTAAATAATCATGCATGGCTTAATTTATTGGTTATGAAAATACCTTAACAGCTTCATCCAGTAACTTTGGATGAATCATTCAGGGTTCCGTTCGGTCATTTAAGGACCCTGCTCCACATCAGCAGAAAACGCGACCGAAACCGAAGGCAGAAACCGAAAATCCGGGTACTTTCCATAGGAACACCATTTGATCCATTTTATGTTTCTGCTCCACATGAGCGTAAAACGCGACAGAAACCGAAGGCAGAAACCGAAAATCCGGGTACTTTCCATAGGAACACCATTTGATCCATTTTATGTTTCTGCTCCACATGAGCGTAAAACGCGACAGAAACCGAAGGCAGAAACCGAAAATCCGGGTACTTTCCATAGGAACACCATTTGATCCATTTTATGTTTCTGCTCCACATGAGCGTAAACGCGACGAAACTGAGGCAGAAACGAAAATCCGGGTACTTTCCATAGGAACCATTTGATCCATTTATGTTTCTGCTCCATGAGCGTAAACGCGACAGAACCGAAATCGGTTACTTTCCATAGGACACATTTATCCATTTATGTTCTGCTCCACATGACGTAAACGCGACAGAACGAGCAGAACCGAAATCCGGTACTTTCATAGGAACCATTTAATCCGTTTTCTGCTTTACGTAGATGTGGAGCAGGGCCCTTAGAATGTTCGGGTACAACGGAACAGAACACCTGAAAACGGAATGTACGGTCAACTTTCACTACTTCATATTTTCTCATTTATTTGACTATAAAAAAACAGAAGCCCCAGTGATGCATTTCGCTGACTAGGTCATAAAATAAAGATGTTTGTTCTTTATAATTTTTGTTTTTGTTGCATTGGTCGAAAATTATTTGGGAAGAAAACTTTACGAAAATCATTGCATTAGCCATCAAAAGCTCCTTGTGTCAAGGAATTGAACTTTTTTCCTATTATGGTGACATTGCAGGGTGTACTGCATTAACAAAATACGATCTGGAGCTCTTAAACGCTCATTTTCGTGAGCTATTCCAGAAGAAAGAGAGGAAGATGGCAAGTTATTCCTTCATTGAAATGTGAGATAGCTAGCCAAAGGAAAAATACTCATGAGATTTTAGAATTTGAGGGAACGTGTTTTAAAATGTCTGATGGAAAGCAACGATTGCTTGCTACTTAAGAATGAAGATTAACAATTGAACTTAGCTATTTTACCCTTTATAATCCGACAGCAATGTTTAAATAATTTAAGATTGTAGGGGGAAAATGATTCTTAAGCCAATGTAGGTAATATACACTCTTTTATAATGAAACTTCAGTTTCTTCTACTCGAGATGGAAAAAAACGCATTTCACATTAAGTATCAACCCAAAGTCAACGTCCCATAATAGTTGATAAATTTTATATATTTTTTTGTAGTATTCATTCAGTATTGTGTTCGACTATTTTTAAGATGTTAAAAAATTACTGATATTTTCCAATTTTTGATTTATTTCTCTGCAAAACGTTACTTGTTACCCACCTGTAATCCAAACCAAAAGTGCTGACCTGTCGCATCTTATAACATTGTTAAGTAAATATAAGCGATTACTTCAACTGCAAGTCATTCAAATTACATTCAATTTTGGAAATTTGAACCAATACATTTTTTTCAAACATACTCTAACAGTCTGGTGTTATGTTTAATTCTAACCGTGTTTGTGAACAAGGACTTTCTATTATGAATACATAAAAATCAAAATATCGTTGAATATTGATAGCACTTAGAACACTTACTTTTATTAGCATTTTCAAGAAAGAATCCTAAAATTAATCACTGGGTAAAAAATATACAAATTCAAAAGCCGCGTCAAGTACCGAGTTCTTAATTTTCAGAATTAAATAAGTTATTCATTAAAATTTAAAGCCCAACGCAACCCAACTAACTTAACCTATAAAGGTGTTAAATAACATTACTCTTAAGTTCGGACTTGTTTTATAAGAATAATTTTAATTTCTACCACTCAGACTTGCATGAAAACATGTATCATATTGTCAGTCAACAAATTATCTTTTTTGACTTTTCAAAATTTTTCAGCTTGTTGGAAAAAATAAAAGTGGTACGCAAAGCTTTTTTTCTACAGATAGCGGCACGCTTCCCAAAAAGGTTGGCCATCCCTGGTATCGGGCATTGTTTCCCACCCTTTTTGCACTCATCGCCCCCTTCAAGCCGCTGACTGACACCTATCACCCCCCCCCCCCCCCACTCTATCTTCCGAGGAAAAAAAACCATAAGTTGGCGTAAGTGAATATTGATATCATTAAAAATATAAGTATCTAACTTTAATTTGAAGTAAAATGTACACAATAAAGCATTTATAACCAATCACTTTTGAACTAAAAATATTCATAAATAATTAGTTTTTGTTTCTTTCACAAAGCGAACTGCGTGCATTCTTCAATTATTTATTGGAGAATGAAACCTTTTACTGAACAAAACCTTACACTGATTTTTTTTTTCCTTTCTAAAATAAATAAATAAATAAAAATTACGTGTGATTCATACAATTCTCTGCACGACGTGTTTTGAAAATTTATTTAGTACAAATATTTTTTAGAATACTCCTCCATGTTTATATGGCTAAAAAATAGTTGTCATCTTTTTTATGATTATACTGTGTGTTCTTTATTTCAACTAAATAATTTCTGCGATGAGATTTTATTGTGCTGAAATGCAAAGAAGTGGAAGGAATGTTATAAAAAAATGAAAAGGTGATATAGAAAAAACGCGGCATCTTTCTTTAACGTTTACCAGACCCAGTTTCACAAATCATTATGTTGATCACTTACACTCCTCTACTGACAACCTGAGACAAAACACAGGAGGAAGTGATTAAAGGTTTTTTAGCGCTCCTCTTTATTTATTGCAAATCTTCCAGCATAGCGTTCGTGCCTGAAAAAGTGTTTCGTAATGTCATAAATGACTCAGAATAGAAGCAAGATACCGATAGTTGTTGTTAGATTATGATTTCGACTGTTCGAAAACATTGTAGTAGCAAGCACGAGAATTTCGATAAAGTGTCAACAAAAACTCATTTGAAAACATTTATTTCATCCTACGTGTTCTGAGCAGGCTTGGAGTCATTTACGAGAAAGTGTAAGTGATTAGGATTATGATTACGAGCATGAAAAATTAAAGATTACATTTACGATTACGATTACAGTTCTCCGCCAAATCGCAATTACGATTACAGCAACGATTAGATTATGCAAAAAATCTAATCGATTACGATTATTGTACGACGATTACACGATTTCAGCTTATACAGAGGAGGATCCAGGAATTTTTGTTAGGGGGGTCAAGTTTCAGTGCACCTTATTAGTTAAGCAGAAGAAAAACGAACCATGTAAAATTTAAATCTTCTTTAAAATGTCATACAGTATTGCACAGCAAATAATATTTATTATATTCTGTTAAATTAACCATTTATTTAATTTGGTATAACTTTATTATCACTAAAAATACAAATTAGAAATTTATCAATTGATCTGCACATATCCAATTTTGTGAATTATAAAATTCTTAAAAATAAAATTCTCAAAACTTTTTTAAATAAAATTCTCAAGTAAAATTTAGCATTTTTTTAAACATAAAAAATGCTTAAAAAATCTATAAATACACAATTCTTTATTGTTTTATATACTTATTGATTAAAAATAATATGAGCATTAAAATACAAAGCATAAACTAAGATAAAGTTACATGTGAAAATATTTTGGAAAAAAAAGTCAGATAACACGATTACAAGGCTAAATTACGATTATTGAAAGAAAGATTACAATGACGATTACACAAGAAATAACTGATTAAAATTACGATTACACGATTACGTGTGTCCCATTTCCAAATTATGAGAATGATTACGATTACAGAAAAACGTAATCGATATTACGTGATCAGCGATTACTCCAAGCCTGGTTCTAAGAATTTAAACTTTTTATTTTATATTCAACATTAAATTTTCGTGTGCTAATCTTTCTCAAAAATTCGTAGCAGAACTCCTAAAGTTCATTCGAGTTGAGTATTAACCGGTCCAAATAAATTACACGAGACTCTGCTGTCCCCATCGAATGGCTGCTAAAAGAGGTAAAACCAAGAACGACACTCTTACATCTGCCCGGTCTGCCTTTTCCGCGACGAATTGAAATGTTTTACCTCTTTGGCTAATTTCTTAAATCACCTCAAGGTGGTGTATCCAAGTTCTAGAACTGCGAATAGATTAACTATTAAATTTAACAACAAACAGCAATAAACAAAACTAAGTGTTGCCACAAAAGAGATTTCAGCTGAAATGAAATATAAATAGATTTTAAAAAATCAATGGTGCATCTAATAAAAAATGGTTGATTCCTACAACATAACTTAATTACAATCGAATAAACTATAGGAGGCCCTGCCATCGCTGGCTAATGGCGGCTGAAAGAGGTAAAATGAGCAAATGCCATAATTTAGAACCTGTTTTTAAGTTTAGTGATAACAGTAATTTTTAAGAGTGTGTAAGGTTTTTATTCTTAGTATGTAAGGTTCCATCCTTTCGAAAGTACATCACACTACATACTGCCTAAAGATTTCAATTTACCACAAACGAAACTCGTGTAACAGTGTGTTTTCAGGGCCCGATTAAGGTATTTCGGGGTACTTGGCCAAGTACTTTTTTGGTGCCCCCTGCTCTAAGTCTTTACAATTTTAGGCATTGGATAAAACATTTTTAGCCATTTGGGGGCTCCTAAGTTGTGAGAGCCCTAGGCCACGGCCTAGTTGGAGTATTCAGTAATCAAACCCTGAGTGTTTTCCTCTTTCGGTAGTTCCTTAAATTCCCGCAAGGTAACGCATTCAAACTCCAGAATTGTGAATAACCGATTGCGATTACGTATCCGAGATTACTCGATCTGATTTCCCAACAAATGGCGGAGACTTCAATCCTGGCTCCGTTTTCTGTTGAATTCCCCATCCTCCCAGCGGTGATCTTCCACTTCCCGCGAAAACTTCATCAACAAACGGGCGGAGGAATTTATGGGGCCGTTCATTTCGGCTCATAAATCTACCCCCTTCGCATGCGACTAAAAATAAAACGCGTCTGGCGGATTTGCCAGATTTCCGCTCTTTGCCCCACAAAGGGGTTCAAAGGGTTGGGGATAACTAGCAGCCGAAGGTAAGGCGGTTGAAAAGCAATTCGGAAAAATTGGCTTAAAGTAGAGAAGTATAGCACAAATCTAAATTTTAACAATTAAAGAGTATTAAGTGAAAAGAGTTTCTAAAAGTGCTTTGAATTCATGACAGGGACAGGGAAAGCTAAGTAAGCCTTTATTATTTGAAAAGTTTCAAAAGTCTGAAGCCCGAAAATGTAAGATCTATATATCTGTGGCTTGGTTCTAAAAGGGCCTAAGTCAAAAATGTTAGTTTCGAAAAAAGGCGATGAAAGATATTTGAGATTTTTTAGAATGCTATAACTTTCTTATATTAAGATTCCCATAATTATATTTTGGTATTTGTTTATTGTTAGTGTAAAGAAACATTATTTTATCATATAAAATTTTTCAACCTGTTACTAATTTATGTAAATATTATGACATTGGCCCTTTTTGGATTTAAAGCTACTACAACAATACAATCAATTTTAGTTTGATATTAGACATTGGATTTTGTAGAATTAGTTTTACTAAATTGGAAATTTTTGATGTAAATAACACAGAATGTGAAAAAATTGACATTGGCCCTTTTAGAACCAAGCCACAGATACATAAAAAAATATATATACTTGTTTGTATGTTTGTACCTTATGCAAATCCACAATTTTGAGTTGGATTTTCATCAAACTTGGCACAGAGGTTCCTTAATGCACTAGAATACACATAGGCGGGGTTTTGAAATTAAAAAAAAAAATCCAAAAAGCTCAAAATTCAAATTTCCTTTCAATTTTGAATAGATGGAGTAACAGAGATAAGCCTTTAAGCTGACAAATTGATAACATTTAACACATTTAACATAAATATTTTCCATCAAAGATTACGATTAACAATGAATTATCACTTTAAGGGGTTACCTATTTCATTTTAGCATGAAATAAGTTATAAACAATTATAATTATCTATGTTGTATTAATAAGCACCCGGGCAACGCCGGGTAATAAGCTAGTTAGTCTATAAACTATATTAGCAATTAACTTTATACTTCTTATTGCTTATTTTTAGCCTCCTTTCCCGTAAAAATTAAAAAAAAAAAAGGAGAAAACATGAAAAAAAAAATGCCTAATGCATCTTTAAAAATCTCTTCAGAATAAAAAAAAATATTCCAATCAATATTACGAAAATAAAAATTGGACAACACAGTTTTGAGATGGGAGAAAATGTGTCTGTCGCCGGATAAGGTCTTTACCAGATTTCCGCTGCTCCTCAAAGGGGTTCAAATTGTTGGGGATAACAGCCAAAGGTGAGACGGTGGAAAAGCCCTTCAGGAAAGTTATCTTCAGGGTTCGTACGCTCCTTCAAAATTCCTCCAACACTCCTTCATTTCCTAATTTTTTCGAAGGGCCCTTCAAACTCCTGCATTTTCTGTTTGAGGCTCCATAATCTTACTTTATGAATCATTCAAAACACATCGATTTTCTCTCCCTTTCCCAATTAATTAAATAATATTTCTCTAAACGTCACCTCTATCTAGCAGCACCAAAGATGCAATACACCTCCAACTCGGCTATTTCGATCCATGGACTGCAGTTTCGAACAGCCGAGTTGACGGTGTATTGCATGTTTCTGCCATAGCCCTTGCTTAGGGGCGTTTACTCACTGCTTTAGCACCAAAGATGTCTGAAATTGAGTCTTTAAAATTTTAATTGTGCAAAATTCTGGTGAAATATTTCGGATTCCATTACTTGAAAAAAAAAAAAAAAAAGATGGCTTACAACAGCGTTTTGTAAACTTCAATTAAAAAAAATGGGGAGATCCTCTGGACTTCCCCTTTAGGGACGGATACAGAAATAGTTTTTGGGAGGGGCCCAGAAAAGTAAAAAGTACTCCCCCATGCATTTTTTTATAAAAATAATTCACACAAAGTTCTTTTAAATGTTTCAAAAAAAAAAAAAAAAAAAAAAGAAGAAGAAAGAAAAAAAAGAGAGTCAATTAATCTACTTTAAAGTATAGAGGGATTACACACATGCACTAATTTACTTCGAATGTGGCGTAAAAATTATTTCTTTTACATTTTTAAGCCAATCAACTATTAAACCAGTTATTCAATATTATTTAACCTAATTAGTAAATAATGCACGGTATAACGAAATACTGTCAATATGATTTAAAACGAAAAGTTATCAAAACGAAATTGTCACTTTTTTCCATCTCGGATAAATTAATGAATGAATCGTGATACAATGTACCCTGAGCTTTATGCATTCTTTTACACTGACTGAACCCTGATTGCCATATTATTCCCATAGCAAACCAAGTAAGTCATGTTATTCAAATATGCTGTGCATGAGCTTTTTTTAAAGACATTGTTAACATTTTTTTACTCATGTTATGGAGAAATTAACAAGCTAATAAACATTAAATATGTAGCAAAATTGTTTTTATCCCTTCGGGAGGGGATATCGGTAGCGAATTTCACGGGGGCCCTTGGCCCCATTACTGTTCCCCTTGCATTATGGAGGATCGCATACGATTTCGTTTTTGGATGCTTACGTTTTGGGACCCTTATACATTCCCTTAATGTCTCCAAAGATGACCTATAAACGCGTTTGTAGGATGGACGGGCGAGAATAAAGATGAATGCCACTTGCCGAATTTTTTTTTTTTTTTTTTTTAAATTGTGAAAATCACGCAAATTCAAATTAAATTGGTTTCAAATAAATTGGTCCTTCAAAATCACACTTTTCTTTTTCAAAACTCCTTCTTTTTTCCCTTAAAATTGAGTGCGAACCCTAAGCTTTCTCAGTAGAGTGTCCCGAAAAAATCGAATTTCTACAAAGCACTTAGCCTTAGTGCGGAAAATTTACCAAAACACTCCAAAACACTAATTACTGGGCAAAATTTCTTGACTCTGAGTTAATGCCTTCTGTTCTGGCAAAGTCTTGAAGTTTAGAGATTTTTGGAAAAAAATCGAAAAAAGAGAAAATTTTTCAAAATATTTTAAATTTTACCGAATGTGAAGAATTAGTTCAAACAATTTGCGCCTTCTTAACGCTAATATCAGAGCAAAATTTCGGGACTCTAAGTTAATGTCTTTCGCTATGGCAAAAGATTTGAATTTCAGGCAAAAGAGCGCTAATGATTTTAATAAAAGAGCCCAAAAAAGGGGTCTGTATTTATAATTTAATTACATATAGAAATAAGGTCGATTAGAAATTAAAGTATTTATGCAGTTAGAAAATCTCAAGTCAAGTATTCAAAAAATTAGAACTGCATTTTCATAGAGATTTCTATGCCTTAAAGAAAAAATTACAAAATGGGTTTAAATCTCATCAATTATGCATTTTAAAAACTTCATAATGTGCGGTTCAGGCTTAAGAATTTACAGTTAGAGAGACATCATGTATAGCTGTAATTTGTAATTACTTTTATGCCGAAAAATTGAAGAAACTTCCATTTTTCACATGGAACTCCGGCAATCAACATATTTCGAAAATCGTCTGAAAGAACATTGCGGAGAACTGGTGAGGCGTTATTTTGCAATTGTTCCAGTCTATCAAACTAACATATTCTGCAGCTTCAAAGTTAAGCCTCGGGATGTGGAATGCACGCACACAGTCTTCATCAACAGATCCATTTTCTCTAGCCTTTAAGATTCTATGAATACCGAGCTCTCTGATAGTCACATCTTCATACGTTATCATACTTAACGGAATGTTTTCTGGACAAGCAAAGAATGCATTCTGAGCAATGACGGGATCGATTACGTTGAGATACATTTTCGGCAAGATGCATGACTGTTTGATTCTCCTATTGAACTGAAGTTGAAGTAGATGTACCAAAAGAGTAGCGAATAGAGTCCCGCATCCTTTTCTTGGCTCTCTTTGGAAGTTTCTTTGTTTCTTCAATATCCACTGCACCGATGGACATTAACCTAGTAGTCCTTTGATCAGAGAGAAATGGCCTTTCTTTCAACGGAACTCTTTTCTCTTTAGGACATGCACATGAATACAAATCATGGCACTTACAAGCAGCTATATCAAAGAGCTTCACCGCTACCTCCTTAAATTTCATAAGTCGATCTCTTGTTTTCTCGTTGTGTTTGAATCTTTTAAGAACAGCCTTCATGACCACATACTTTTTGTGATAAGTAAGTATCATTGCAATAACACGATGTTCCGAAAGTACCGCAATGCACGAGTCCTTATACAAGTTTACTATCGTTCTTGACACGATCAGCAATAATCGAGAAGCTAGGCGCTCCTTATTACCAGCCATCTCGGAAGAAAATATTCGTATCTCATGCATACAACATTTTATAACGTCTCCATAGGTTGAAAGCATACATTCAAAGTCTTTAGCATACCCAAACATTGCCCATTTAGAAATATCTCTTGGGAAAAAATTAAGCCTTTCGATTTAGACATTTTGCAATAATACGAAAAACACGCTATACGACTTCGAACCAATATTTAAAACACTTGACTGCCTTATAGACTTAACCGTATAAACAAAGAAGAGGAGCCCATTTCAGTTCAAGAGGTAGTCCTAAGTTGTCATTCAGGCCATAAAAATTCGAAATATTGGAGCGTATTAGGTATGTAGCAGCTTTGTTACGTGTAACACGCATATAAGAATTTTTTAAAGAAATTCTCTAATTTCAGGCCTCTTTTCAGAGAATAAGTAATTATCTCACAGACTTAAAATTTTACGTATTAGTTTGTGATAGGAACTCACAAATTTTTTGCACTAATTCTTGACATTCGGTGAAATTTAAAATATTTTGTAAATTTTCTCTTTTTTCGATTTTTTTTCCAAAAATCTCTAAACTTCAAGCCTCTTGCCAGAGCAGAAGGCATTAACTCAGAGTCAAGAAATTTTGCCCAGTAATTAGTGTTGGGGAGTCACAAATTTTCCGCACTAAGGCAAAGTGTTTTGTAGAAATTCGATTTTTTCGGGACACCCTATTTCTCAGGGCAGGGCCGCTCCTACCAGCAATGAGTATCTTTCTGATGTTAGAAAATCAATTTTTGTGTAGGAGAAATTAGGCTCGTCTTGTTCTAGATGCACTACTGATTGCTTTGTTAAAGATTGAAAATCTTATATTTGCCGCCCAAGACAGAGCAAGTATAATGCAAAAGCTAATCGCAATAAAAAGTAGTATCGTAATTGAAAGATATGAATACCCTTTGTGCATAAAAATTAGGGATCGGCCATACTCGGTCATTATGCCAATTATTAATAACCGGCAAAATTGGGCCGATTAATCGGCCGAAAAAATATTTTTCAAATGTATTTTTTAAATTATACCTTCACTAAGAAACTATGATGAGTAATTTTATTAACAGTAATAATAATCCTCACAGTTGATATTTAAGTTTTTTTTAATTAATTCTCCTACTTCGAATAAATATACATGGACAAAGTTGCAGCATTTTTCATGTGGGGATAGTTTTCTCCTTAGCATAGTACTTGTAGATAACCTCTAATTTTCAAACAATAAAAGTATTGAATTAAATTGCTACTAATTATTAAAAAATATGAATTAAGAGCACTCCTAAATTGGAGTGCTCACCACAGACTCCACCTCCCCCTTTTTAAATTTTATGTCCAATTAACAGAATTAACAATATGTTAATATTATTACTGACAATAATATGAAAATTGGTTCTAAGAAATTTGATAAAATGTTGAAATTAGTTTATGAAAACTAGGAAAGTGGAAAAAAGATCTTCTCCCAGAAACAAATTACTTACTATTTCTAAATTTGGAATTGTGTTAGAGAGAAAAAACAGTGATGGTAAAATTGGTAGTAGAAAAACAATCATCCTTATCATTAATCGGCTCAGCCGAATAATCCACCGATTATCAAAAGCCGATTAATTGGTAATCGGCCAATTTGCTTATCGGTGCATCCATAATAAAAATAAAAGCAGTTACAACATTATCAAAGCACAAATACGGAGTAATGCTGTAGAGTGTAGACACGTGTTTTGGCCTCTGCGTTACAAGGAATACCTTTCTCAATGCAAAAAATGTGAGTTTACGGATAAGACACTTTTGTCAGATTTGTATTTGTGCTTTGAACTTAGTTGTAACTGTTTTTAGTATCGTAATTGTTTCGTTATGTGGGCTTATTTGTAAAAATGCTTTTTGAATTATGATTACCAGAAATTAGGCAATGCGTTAGACCAGTGAGAGAGAAAGAGAGAACAAGAAAGAAAGGGGAAGCTATCGAATGTTGTCACGTCAGTTGTTTCCCAGCTAAAAAATAAATCATTGGGAGAAGTTTATCCACATTAAAAAAAAAAAATCAAAAATTGAGTTATGAATATTGAAATCTTTACCTCAGAACCAGAAGGACGTAAGTCCAAAAATGGCCATTTTCACTTTTTTGCTTCATTGAATGTAGAATATTATTCCACATACCGTTAAAACAGTATTCTATAAAACAAAGTCCTTCACCATTATTTAGCAGAGTGAAAAGAGCGCAAGTCCCATCCTTAGCATGTATCCGACAATCGTTTTTGCCTTCTGCTGAAAAATGACGAAAATGGACTTACGTTGGTATGGTTCTGAGGTACAGAAATTAAGTCTGAATTAAAATTAAGTCTAGTGAATTTTAAGTTTTGTGTCAGCGAACATACGTTAAAATATATAAATTATCGGGAATATGTTATTATTATTATTATTATTATTTTCTCATTATTTTCATTTTTTCATATTATAGTTCATTTTTTTTTTGTTTGGAGGATTTTTTTTAATTAGGCATTTTTGTTTTTGAAGGTTTGGCAAACCTTTGACTCCAATTCTAACTCCTTTACCTAAAATCAGTCCGACTCCGCGGCAACATCTCTACTCCGCGATTATTTATTGCGGCCCAAACTTGGCCGATTAATCGGTAGAAAAAATATTTTTTTAAATAATTTTTCTAATGCATACCTTCAACGGGAAACTGACAAATGAATTTGTAAAGAAAAAATTGAATTTTCTGAAAACAGTACCGTAACATGTAGTCACTACAGCTTCCTCCCTTTTTTTTTTTATTTTGTTTTTTCATACATGGAGTTTGGCTCAATGTAATTTTAAAATTTCGGGAAAATTAGTAAAAGAGAGAAAAATAAATTGTCCGTGAGAAATAAATTAGCAATTATTTCTAAAATCGGAAAAGGAAACAAAAAAGGGGTTGGAGAAAGTAGTAGTATTAAAAATAATAATCATGATTCATAATCGACCTTGCCGATTAATCAGCAGATTATCAACAATAAATTAATCGGTAATCGGCCATGTTGCTTTTCGGTGCATCCCAAGTTGAAACTAAAGGCACTGGCTTGACCCCACTGCCCCTGCTACAGGGACGTCAGTTCCAAGTTTTTCCAGGGGGGGGGGGGGCAAAGAGTAAAAACACAATACAATTTCACCAGACAACAACAAAAACCACGCCTACTTATATGTAAATACATTGATTTCTCAAAGTCAGGGGGGTAATTGACCCCCCTGCCTCCCCCCCCCAAATGACGTGCCTGCCCTGCTACTCTTGTCCGTGACATAAGATTCCATCGTATCAAAGATTGTAAGCTGTATAAAATATATGCAACGAGTTACAACCCATAAGCCAGGGCTAAGGCAAAAGCAAATACACCCACAGCTCGGTTATGACATCCTGAGACCGCAGTTTTGTCCTTATTCTAGACTCCTCACTCAGGAATGGCCAATATTCGAGCTGGAGGCAGGTATCCTCTTAATGCAGCCAAGATAGCCTTCAAACCGGTACATAAAATAAATTTATGTTGTAACCGCAAACCATGGTGCGACTCAATTTCGAGTTGAGCCGTACCATGGTTTGCGGACGCTCGCTGGTAAGATAAATTTAGTTTATCTACCAGTTTGAAGGCTATCTTGGCCAAATTAACCCGATTATGCCCAAGTTTTTTCTAACAATTTTTTTCAATTTTTATATGTTAAAACTCTTACTTGGAATGGTTTACATACATTTTATGCTTGCAATAGTTCGCCGTTGCCATATTTATTAAGTTCTTTACCGTCCTGTTTATGGGATATTTTGCAGATATGTGAGCAAAATACGACCTTACTTGTGCAAAGTAACATTACAGAAAGCATCTGTGATCCATTTTAAGCAAATCATTTTGAAATAGTTTAATTTTATGAAAAATAAGTTCGCAAAAAAAAAAAACTTACTTTCTGTGGCAACCCATGCTGGATCGTTGCTTGACTGATTTGTCTGAAAACAGCTGTCAAGAAATAAACTCTAATGTCCAAATAGAGGCTCTAACTGGTTTTCTCAAGAAGGACTATCTAGCTTGTGAAAAACAGCTTTAGTAAAATGATATACCCATTACAGGTTTTTGTATGCAGTAACTACACCGTTTTTAGGCTACTGGGCATAAATGGGTTAAGAGGATACCTTCCTTCAGCTCGATTATTGACCATTCCTGACAGAGGAGTCCAGAATAAGGACGAAACTGTAGTCTCAGGATGTCATGATCGAGCTGTGGATGTATTTGTATAAAATCTATCTAAAACTTCCAGTATTAAACTAAATAAAATTGCTAATTTATTGCGCCACTCTTTAGCCTTCAACCATTCTTTTACTCTTTTCCCCCGAATATATTTTTTTGGCACTTTGCGAGCTTAGTTTAGAAACAAAATCCCACCTTTCAACAGCTATTGCACTTTCAACTAGTTTACTTTTGAAAGAACAATGCAAAGTGTGTTGAAGCTCTGGCACTGAGTCTCTATTTTAGAATCACAGCAAAGAGAAGAACGGAGTAGAAATCCATTTTCTGCAAATATTTTGAACCCAGACTCAATGACAGTACTGTGTGTCTGTTGTGAACATAACAACAATCTCTCGCTCTGTTTCTTAAAAACTAGGGGGAAGCGGGGTAAATGTTTAGAAAAGCAAACCATTTTATTTTATCCCGAAGCTTTAAAAGTAAATAAATAAAATAATAAATCTTCTATTTAAGAAATTCTGCAAAAATGATGTGCATCATCAATGTTTCCCCATAATAAAATTAATGTTAAATACTGAAAGATTAGATTTAATACATAGTTCGTCGGTCTTCAAATGTTAGGCTTAAAGTATTTTTGTCAACATTAAAATACACACTCATATTAGTTCCGGTAAAAAAAACATTTATAAAATCAAGTATGTTGGAGGCGTTCAGAGTTAGAGATGGTTTAAATAAACTGTATTTCCCGTTTTTTACAGACAAACAGAATCCCGATTGCAAAAAATAATCGTCAGTTAGAAAGTAATTAACGTACTCGTATGAATATAAAGACTAATGTTTAATTGAAATATATATTTTTATGAAATACGTTTTTTTTTACGATTGAAACAGTATTCAACCATTACATTAAATCACGAACTTTCTTATATCCATATAAAAAGATAGAAATAAGTTTCAAACTTAGTTCTTAAATGTCTATTTAAAAAAATGCAAAGGAAAATAAGAATTTTATTTCGGAGAAAGCAATTACCCCTAAGAAAAAAATCGTCCGTTTTTACATTTGACTGTTAATATCTTTAAAATGACACCTTTTTTAAATGAGAGTCATTTCTACAGCGAAAAATGAACTGTTGTTTTTACAGTATAATACTGGCAGCAGAGGTTCCAATTTAAAACTGTAAAATGCACGGTAATAAACTGTAAACTAGCAATTTTACAGTTAATTACTGTAAAAGTAGCAATTTTGCAGTTTATTACTGTAAAATGAGCAATTTTATAGTTAATTACTGTGAAGTTAGCAATTTTTACAGTTTATTACAATAAAGCTAGCTGTATTATACTGCAAAAACAACATTCATTTTTAACATACAATAACACAGCTAAATTTAAAGGCAATAAACTGTTAAACTAGCAGTTTTACTGTTTCTTACTGTAAAGTTCGAAGTTTTAGTTTATTGCCTTAAAATTTAGCTGTGTTATACTATAAAAACAACAGTATAATACTGGCAGCAAAGGTTCCAGTTTAAGGGGTTACAGTACCTCAAAAATGACCAAAAGACCAAAAAAAATTTTAGTGCTTATTTCAAAAGTAAAAGTTATTTAAAACACTCAGAAAAAATAACATTGTTCTAGCTGAATTATTTAAAAAAATATGATCGACTTTAGGGCATGCATGTTATGTGTTCTAATGGAAAAGCCAAACTTTAAAGTGCTTTTTCTCGGTGATCAGTTTTTAGTGTTTCTATGTAACTGGAAATGCTAAGGATTTTTTTCTATTAAAAATATAACTTTAAAGCAATATTTTTTGCACTCAGGATAATATATTTAACAAAACTGTGCATTGAATAAGCGTTTTATAAATTACAAAATTTTTAGAGTTTGTTAAACCTCAAAGAGCAAAATTTTCTAAGAATTTCTTACATAAAAGGTCACAAAATATTTTCTAATCAAAATATAAGAAAATGAATGCACAGATTTGTTGAGGTAATCCTTGTGATCATTTCGCAAAAAGAAATTTTGAAATTAGTGCAGAAACAGAAAAGCCTTAGGGTTTTTAAAAAATTGAAATTTTCTTACATTTTTTCAAAGAAAGTTTTCAAAATTTTTAATGTTTAAAAATAAATTATTGATTGTTAAACAAGTGCAGAAACAAATATTTCAAAGAATTAACTTTTTCACTTAAATTAAAGAAATTTGTTAGAAAGGTACTGTAACCCCTTAAAACTGTAAAATGCAAAGTAATAAACTGTAAAATTAGCAATTTTACAGTTTATTGCAGTAAAATTAGCAATTTTACAGTTCAGTACTATAAAATTAATTTTACAGTTAATTACTGCAAAATTAGCAATTTTTACAGTTTATTTCTATAAAATTAGCTGTATTATATTGCGAAAACAACATTCACTTTTTACAGTATAGCGGAATATCTTCACGTAAAATATATTTAATTTAAATTAGGGATGCTTTACGGTAAACCATTTTCTCCTTTTCACTATCTATAAGGTTTGAATGACAAATGTTTGTAAGATGCAAAATAATTCAACATACAAGGACGTCTTAAATGTCCAAATTTTGTCTAGAAATTCGGCAAATGTGGATAAAATTTTCTTAAAAAGACTTTTGTCATTGATTTTTAGTAGATGAAGATAGGTAAGTGTGCCCATTTACCTATCACATTGTACATTATACGAGCATGTACAATGCACGTGCTCGTATTTTATCACTCGGTTAACTTCGTTCTCATTTGGTGAATTACAATTTTCAGAATTTTACAAAGTGAACAAATTGGAAATTTTGTTTTTGAAATTACAGTACATAAAGAAAAATGCATTTTACGAAAACCTGCTTTAAAATATAATTTTTCAGTTTTGGCACTAAAGTTGTACCTTCAAAAGAAAAGTAGAAAATGTTCGCTTTGTCGTGCAGGACAAAGTGAGAAATAAAATATTTTTCCAACGAAATATTTTTGTTTGATTATTAAAAATATTTTCATTAAATAAGTAAGTAAATGAAAGAATGAATAAATAAATAATGAAACAATAAGCAAAAAAAATAAATTAATAACAAGTGTAATTGATAACAAGTCAATGAATAAATAAAATAGGAATAAGTGTGAAAACGTGTAAATGAATGATAAATGAGTGAATTAATAAATGAAGGAATGTAAATGAGTAAATAAAATGGGGAATAAGTACTCAAATAAGTGAATGAATGAACAAATAATTAAATAATAAATGAAGGGAATGTAAATGAATTAATCATTGAATAAATAATTAGCAAATAAAAGGAACTATTTCGGTGTTTCCCATCCACTTTAAACCGCATGCACTTGACAAAATGAATTAAACACTTAAAATTAAATCATGCCCGTTGTTAACTCAAAAAATGCTGTGTGCTTATTTTTCTCCGAAAGTGACGAAAAAACCTTTCCAGTGATGTTTGTTTCATGTAATTTGATTAAGTGTTAAATGAATTTTGTCATTCCCGCAAAAAATACCTTTGATAAAGAAAGTATGTGATCGGTTTAATTAAGTAATCGCACAGACATTTCTAATAACCGTTTCGCTATGAAATATTGAGCTGTCGCGTGCAAGACATGCTTTCTGTTTTTTCTGTGGCGTACCCCACAGCAGCAAAAAAAAAAAAAAAAAAAATTAAATTGTAAACTTATTGTACCCCATAAAAATGTAATTAATAACTCCCATTCAACAGTCCTTGTTAAAGTGTGTAACCGGAGCCCCTCGTCAGAGCCACCTGTGCTGACAAGTTCGGCGTGGAAATGAGAAATGAGGGGTCACGTGATATGATCTAGCGATTCTCCCCTCCTGACAACCCTCCCTTGTGTTCTAGCGACGATATTTTTGGGGAGGATGCAGCGCGGATGATATTTCTGAACAGAGAGATCTCCATCTCGTTCCTAGCTCTACGACTGAGAATGTTTGAACCTTGCATGTTTTGTAATCAATGCAATGTACCGTTAGACCAAAGCTTAAAGCTTGTGGTACATCGCTTTGAAAAATTGAAGGATTTAACTTTCACTCGGATGTTTTCACTTAGACGAAATAAACAGTTGGAGTCATAGAACTTTTGAGTTACATTTGCTATAATTGTAATGAAAAACTCCCCTAAGGGAGCGGAAAACGTGTAGAAGCTAGTGCCCCCTAGTTAGAAATAATGAATTAATTTAGCATTACAACAAGAAGTTCTGTCAAGAACTAAACCAGCCTACTTTCCCGTACATCGACATCGGCATTCTAGCATCTGATCGTTATTCTCTTGATTATCTGGACTGAAAATTATGTCAAACATACCTTTTTAGCACTTAGAGCTGATTTCTAAAAGCAAAATATACCCCTCTCATCAGATGAAATAGACACGTAAAAACTAAACAAATGAATAAATAAAGTTTTGTCGCACCTTTTAAAGAATGTAACTGTTACAGTTCTTCCGTAGAAAAAATCCTCAATCGTTTTCAAAAAAAAATAAAAATAAATAAAAGTACAAAGAACATCAAAACACATTTTATCAAAGAAAGAAAAAAAAACTCGTCCGTTAATAAAATGTCTCGAATTTCATTTTTAGTCATCCGTTTCCAGTTGTTAAATATGAAGAAATAAAGAATAAAATGCCCTAGTTAGAAATGACTAGGTGTCCCCTAGTTAGAAATAATAATTATTTTAGCATAACAAAAAAGGAAATTGTAATTGCATCAGTTAATTGACTTATTTTCTTTCCTTGAAAAAACTCATTTTGATTCATTATTCGAATAACAAAGATTGGGAAAGCAATATACATATTAGCTTTTATCGGATGATTCTTCATCCTAAAGCTCACACTTCTTGCATTGAAAAAGGAGTTCCTTGTAGCCCCGAAACACGTGTCTGCAGTATCCCTGCTTATTTGTGCTTCCTTAACGTTGCATTTTTCTCTACAATATACATATTGGTCAATTTTTTTGATTGGTCGAGAAAGATTTAAAGGCATGATATTTGAGGCAAACAAATTTACTATTCAGGTATATTTACCTCATATTCAGCATATTTTTATGTTATAATATTAAAAGCATCTATTATTACAGTTAAATAATTAGTTTGACGGAAAAGGGGGAAAAACAGAATAAAGCATTTGCAATGGAAATTCTTTTGTAAATTACGTTGTCCAAAAGTTTTTAACATTCCTTTTTTTGAACTTGTTGTTAGTTATTATTGTTATTATTATTGTTATTATTATTGTTATTGTTATTATTATTTCATTCTAATTGTGTTTCTTCTTATTGTTGCTGCATTGAGAACTATATTTCTCCAATGTGTGTATTGTTTCCTTAAGCAATATACTATAGATGTATACTTTTTTTCTTTTAGATTCGTGCCATTTGTTGAAAATTTAAGAAAGAAAACAAGTGCAAAAGGATCCCTGCAACTAAACCGTCTTTTGGACCTACCTCTAATGTTTCTCAGTGTGAAGAAAACAGTTGCAGGAGTCAACAAATCTTTGGTGGAGAAAACGCTACAACATGAAGAATGTGATTACAAAAATCTTCGCTCATTGTGTGATATACTTATCCGACACTTTGCACACGAAAAATGAAAATTTGTTTTAAATATTATCATATCACAATAAATAAGATAAATTATTTTTTAAAATCACTTATAAGTCCTACCAATAAATTATTGTATATATTTCTTTCACGTCTTTTATCTTTTCTTTACAATTTTGATAAAGAATTCTAGGGTCAAATATAAAACACTTTTTAAAAATTTAGGAAGTTTATAACGTGCTTTCAAGCCATAAAATCTGTGTTAGTTGGGTAAAAGTAAAGTTTCAGTCAAAATTTAACGAATGGATTAACTAGCAGATATTATACTTTGTTTCCTGAAGTTTGTTAAAAAAATATTAATGAAAATGGAAACCGCAAATTTTGAAAAGTATAATTATGTATCACGAGTATTTTTTAAGTTAATTGACTCTAATTTTCTATGTGAATTTATACATAAAAAAGAATGTCATCTTAGCAAATATCTTAAAATACAAAGTAATGAACAGATTTTTTCTACTTTTGAATAATTTGTTACTTTAACATTTTGAAGCATTACACAGGTTTGCTTTTAAACAATGTAAAAACACAGTGAGGAAAATAATTAAAATTAATAATAAGTTCAATAGTTTGTTAATATTTGCAATATTTCATGTAAGAAACAAAATTTGGAAAAGTGTGAGCATACACAAATAAACTAAATGTGTCCAGTTTCACGAAATAGAGTGATTGTCGTCAGATCATTTTTTTTTTATTTCGACAATTGTTCTATGTCATTTGTATATATGATTTTAAAGTGTCTTTGAGAAATACAAGATATTGTATTGTATTAATTTATGATGTGAATAAATGTACTGTCCCAACCGTGTTGCAATAAAATCTTCAAGTAACTGTTGTTTATATAATTTCTTTCTTTTTTTATTATCTTTACATGCAGTTTAAATACCAGAAGGTGGATTATTTCGAGTTCGGTGACATTCATAATATCAGTTTTTAATCTAATAATTCCTAATAAGTAATTTAAGCCTTCAACAATGTTTTCACATAGTAGCAGTGTACAAGATGTAAATATTATGTGACGAAAAATCGACATAAACAAAAGGAAAAATGATTTTCTTAATACTGCAGAAAAATGTCCTTTTGTTCACTACAGTGGGCAAAGTGGGGAGCTCTCACTGGTGCTAAACGTCTCACTTAAAACATTTATGCCCAAGTTTTTTTTTTTTTTTTCAATTCTTATCTGCTTACAACTCTTACTTGGAATGATTTACAAACATTTTAGGCTTAAAATAGTTCGCCGTTGCCATATTTATTTAGTTATTTAGCGTCCTGGTTACGGAATATTTTGCAGATATGTGAGCAAAATACGACCTTACTTGACTTTACTTTTGCAAAGTAACACTACTGTGTGATCAATTTTAAGCATCTCCTTTTAAAATAGTTTAATTTTATGAGAAATAAGTTCGAAAAAAGAAACTCATTTTCTGTGGCTACCCATGCTGGATCGTTGCTTGACTTATTCGTTTGAAAATAGCTGTCAATAAATAAACTCTGATCTCCAAATAGTGGCTCTAACTAGTTTTCTCAAGAAGAAGGACTATTTAACTTGAGAAAAACAGCTTTAGTAAAAGGATATACCCATTACAGGTTTTTGTATGGAATAACTAACAAGGGTCCCGCTACTGGGCATAAATGGGTTAATGACATAAAATTTAGCTTATTTTTACATAGCTGGTACACATCCTGTTTTAGTCAGGTTAGAAAAAAAATAGGTGACTTAGAGTAAAATTGGAAAAAAAAAACAGCAGTTAATCTGAAGAGCACGAATTTGATTTTGAAAGGCAAAAAGATGTTTACTATAAATGAGTGCGATTTCAAGCTCTCAATCAAAGCTATATTTAGAGGAAAAAACAATTTTTGAAAACTATGGCAAAATCAATAGTGTTTTGGTAAAGTTCGTTAAAACCATTTTGCGATAAAAAAAAAATAATAATTAAAAAAAAAACTTCACCATAATCATAACTCAGTTTTCATAGCATCAATCAAAATTGCAAGCAAAACTTTTTACTGCATTTATTAAAGCTTCAAAAATGCAGCTGCATGTTTGAATATGAAGAAAGGTCCGAAATTATGTAGAGGAATTCGTACCTCAAAACTACTTTTTAATTATCCTTCTTTCTGCCGCGTATGGATGGAATTTATTTCAGTTCGAACAATTATGATAAAAAGAAAAAACAAATTTAAAAAAATAAAATGCTTAGAGTGATTCAAAATTAAACGATTAAATTGTGCCGTGAAAATCATTTCTTGCCAGAAAAAGCTAACCGAACAATGCAAATAAATTTCATTGCCTTTGCGCCCTAACGTTAAATCAATAAGCCTTTTTTTAATGCAAATTTCGATTCACAATTTTTTTTTTCTAGTCAGCTAGCCGCTGATGCGGTTGAGAGTACACTAGGGTGGATAAAAAATACCTTTGTGTCGAAAGTTTAAGAGGCACAGGAATAAAAAGGTGCTAAATGGTTTCAAATTAACGAGTGTAAAATTTATTGCATTCTGATTAAGTCTTTTTGCTGCCGGATAGATTTTGAAGTTTTGACCATTTTTCCAAGTTATATGACATATAGAACTGAAACAATAATAAATGATACGCTGTTTACACGTAAACAAGGCATTAAAAATCATCTACTCTGTGCTTATAATTGCTGGAGCCCTTGATGGAGGTCATTGTGACCTTCCAAACTTTTACTTTTTCGGCATATTTTGTCTAACCCCGTATCAAATTTGAAGACAATATTGCGGTGAAGAGAGATTATTTTTTGGCCTCCTGTGACCTCCCTTCGGGGACCCTGAAGAAGCCTCACAGTATTTGCTTTTTCCAATATTTCTAGTCATTGATAGCTAGAAATCTTTCAATAATTCCCTCAGTAATGATTTATCGTTCTTTGAGTTCATTGCAATTAAAAAACTAAAAATTCAGACACAAATACTAAGATTAAATTAAAAATTTAAACAACCCCTGACCCTGACTTCCAAGCTCATATTAAAAAGAAATTCTCTGGTCATATCAAAATGTATTTAATTGTTTTCGATAGGATATGATAAACACGGAAAAGGAAAGATAATCCTTACTAGCAAAATTTGCTAGTCGTAAAAGCAGAATAAAGAGGGAAAATTGAAAATTCTTATACTAAAATCAATTACAAGTATTTTAATTGCTAATAAATAGAAACTGGCTACAGATAAACATTTTAAATCACTGAGTATTCTTTCCTTGTCAGACAATAATGACATTGGTTTATAATCGCGTAAATATAGGCTTAGCCGCATTTGCTAAAAAAAAGTTATGATTCGAAATCTATATAGCACGGAAATTCCACACTCTATCTATTCATTTCAAAAAACGCGTTTTAGATGTTTTAAAGATTTTTTATTAATATTTTGGTTAATTAATGTCTTCTAAAGACGCAACCTAGCGAACACTATCAATCAACTCTTTCAAACAAATATATATATATATATATATATATATATATATATTAATATATGTTTCAAACAATGGGTCCATCCGTTTAAGCGCTAGAGTACCACAGACAGATACACAGACACGTCAAACTTGTAACCCCTTTCTTTGTTGCGTCGAGGGTAAAAAATAGAAAGGCAGAGTTGAACTGAAAACCACACTATTCGTTCCATATATTTAAAAGTGAAATGAGGAAAAAAAAAATAGAGCTACACCAAAATATTCAGAAAGCATAGTACTTACGTTCAAATACAGAGATATAACTAAAATATTCTAAACAATAGTTACATCATTTGTTCTGCATATTTAAAGGTAAAATACGAATGCAAAACGAAGTTTTATCAAGAGATCCAGAAAGAATGATAATAAAAATTAAAAAAAAGTGATGAAAGTACTTTAAGATATCATTGCAAAACACCATTTGTGTCAAAATGCTATAAGGTTTTATTGCAGACGGACGCGTTTGATTTTAGGGCGGAAATAAAAAATTTCACTATCAAAAAATGCAACAGTGAAATATTTTTGGAAAAGAAAAACAGGCTGAGGACTGCCTACAATAATCGTTGCCGAAAGTAGTTTAAAATTGTGTTTTTAGATCTTAAATTTTGAAAATTTCCTTTGATAAGAGTACCGAACCTCATTGCTTTCCCCAATTTCGAACAAAAACAAAAAGGTTTATTCAATTCAGATTGATCAGTTGAACGTTATCTGGTGGTGGCAGGTTGTTTGAACGGTTCAATGTTGAACGAAAAATTGTTCAACAAATTAAATTAAACGCGGAAATGAAGTATATTTACCGAGATCGTAAAAAAAAAAAAAAAAAGTTTGGTCAAATCGGACTGTCTATTCAAAATTTATTGGGGGGGGGGGGCAGACAGCCAGTACGATAAACAAACACGCAATTTCCCCACCTCAAAACCCTACTTTGCGATTTTTAATTTTTCGATAGTGATATAATTTTTTCCTACCTTTTTGACTTTTTGTTTTTGGACTTGGTGATATTTATAAGATGCATTAAGCCACTTTTAATGCTTTTTTCGTCTTCTTTTTTTTTACTTTAACGGGGAAGTAGGCTAAAAATAAATTTCAAATTGAGAGCATCGTAAAAATTCAATTGAATAGAATTATTTCAGAAAAAAATTACACTTTTTTTTTTTTTTTTTTTTGCAGTCTAAAATTCCCTTCAAGGCCAACTTCCGCCGCTCCCTCTGACGAATCCCTGACAAGTGCAAGGGTGTTCCACGGATCCCTGCAGCTGAGATCATTCTCTCCCTTTTTTCCCGCCCCGAACACTGCAGAAGTCATGAACGAACACCTGCAAGAAAAGGGAGATCTGTAATCTGATCTGCCCATGCGCGACGTGCCGCTTGTCAACACTGCTAAATCCCGGGGACTAAACCCTCCCCCAGCCGAACACCGATGGAATTCTAACATCCCTTCACACACGTGGACTACCGAACAGAGGCAGTTTTGTGTGTTCTTTTTTGCACCCTAAATTGTTCGGCAAGAGCTTGATGGAGCATACAATGGATGGTATTGTCAGTTTAAAAAAGGAACTTCTTGATGATATTAATATAAAAATCTGACAGGAAAGGCAATTTTTCAAGATGAAAATCTCATTTTGAAATAGATCGCGAAAAAAAGAAAAGAAAAAAACGTACGATTTCCTTAGCAGCCAGACTTTTAACGTTTTAACGCCTATTTTTATAAATATTTCGCGCATTGATAATCGGAAATAAATTTCATCAAGCCTTATTAATTAAATTAAAAATCTAACATCGTTGCAATGGACTCGCGCTACAAAGCGATTAGATTTACAAGAAACGACTATACTGCCGTAATAAGCACAAAAGTCTAATCTGCACTTTTTTTAACCCTTCACTGCACGATTTTTTATATTTTCATGAAAAAAATCATATGTTACCTTTTAAATAGCCCTGAGTTCAGGAAAAATGAAGAAAAAAAAAATTAATCTTAAAGAATTGTGCCAAAAATGATGTTTTAACTGTTTGTTTCACGTATGGCACAAAGCACTTTGTATAAGCTTATACCGATAAGTGTAATAATCTACAATGTGTGTTGTGCCATAAGTGGAACAAACAATTTTTACCACTAAGTACAGCATTTATATCTAAACATTTTTAGAACAAAGGAAATAATGATGAAGCACACTTCTTACTGTAATGCAGACACTCTATTTTTCAAAAGCAAGAACTGTACTACCTAAGACTAGTGCAACTAACTAATGTATAAAAATCACACTAAACTGTTATAGCAATGTTTCAGAAGGGGCACAAAGCTCAGTTTAACTGCATTTAAAAATCATAGGAATATATGAGAGTTTATTTGGTTTGTGCCCGATCAGGCACACCATGCAGTGAAGGGTTAACCCATTAATGCCTGACCATTTTTTTTCCAAAGATATTTTGTACATTGGTTACAAACAGTGTTTAATGGACAGGAAAAATAATTTAAAAAATATTATGTAAAAAATAAATTTTTTATTTAGGAAAGAAAAATCGTCCCTTAAAAGTTACGATAGACCCCAGAGGGTACCTACTTTTTTCACTGAAATTTTTTTCTGCCTACGATATAATATTTAAATAGATATTTTACAAGAAGAAATAAAATCAGCAATTAACATAAACTGGGAAGCTAGGAATGACTTTGAAAACTTAGCTTTTTTTCTTGAGATTGTGAACGATGTCATTTTTGATAAAGGTCATGTTAAAACGGCTACATAACACACTTTACAACGGTTATGTGCTGCAATCCGTTAATAACGAATTGAAACAATACCAAGGTACTCATTGAACATTATTATTTGATTGAAATGTTCATTTGGGGGAAATTCAGACCCTTTTTTGGACCGTCCCTAAAAAGGGACGCTAGGCATTAATGGGTTAAACAAAATTGAGTTATCGCCACCAGGTGGCTCTTTGTGACGTATTTTACCAAAATGCAAAATTATATGGTCATTTGAGAACGGGAAATATTTTTAAAAAAATTCTGAAAAAGTTTTAACGGAATCAAATACATGGTGGCGCAAAACTTAAAAGAGTTTTATCTCAGTTTGAGCCGAAACTGCAGATACCACTTTTGTGCTTTAGCACGGCAGTATACCGCGAGTTTTTCACGAGTAAAGACGTCTACAATAAGGAAGTTTTCGGTTGGAAATCGCGGTGCTTAAGTATCGGCTTTGTTATGGGCTATTAAATACTGGAACCAGTTTCGTGAGTGAAATTTCATCCCGAAAAGCGTAGGTTCCCACACAGTATTAATATTAATTAAATTATTGCTTTGTTAATGCATACAAATCGCGCAACGTAAACGAAAAGGCAAGTGGATAAAAGTGATGAGTGACTTTTGAATTTCGCCGACTTACACAAATTCAAATTAGTGTGTGTTCAATTGTGTTAACTCAAAAACACAATTGAAGGGGCAAGTGGATAAAGGTGATATGTGACATTTGAATTTCGCCGATTTACACAAATTCAAATTAGTGTGTGTTCAATTGTGTTAACTCAAAAACACAATTGAAGGGGCAAGTGAATAAAGGTGATATGTGACATTTGAATTTCGCCGATTTACACAAATTCAAATTAGTGTGTGTTCAATTGTGTTAACTCAAAAACACAATTGAAGGGGCAAGTGAATAAAGGTGATATGTGACATTTGAATTTCGCCGATTTACACAAATTCAAATTAGTGTGTGTTCAATTGTGTTAACTCAAAAACACAATTGAAGGGGCAAGTGAATAAAGGTGATATGTGACATTTGAATTTCGCCGATTTACACAAATTCAAATTAGTGTATGTTCAATTGTGTTAACTCACACACAACGTTGAAGGGGCAAGTGAATAAAGACAATATGTGACAATATTTTTAGTTTCTAGAAAAAGTTAAAAAAAAAATATATTAACTTAACACCTTCATCCATTGTAAAAAGTAAGTAAAACTGCCACATATCACCTCTATCCCACTTGCTCATTCAAATCATTATCTTCATTTTTTAAGTTTTAAATATAACTACTCTACTTTCTGTATAATACTATAATAGTGCAGCATTTTATTTTTTCATACGTACCATAAGTATCGCAATGTTTTATTTCACATTTCTCTCTCCATCATCGCTTTTGGGCATGGCAAGAATAAAAACATGGTGACAGGGCATATTAAAATTTCAGTTCTT